>JACXGM010008807.1:0-28425 GCA_016801145.1 Umbra pygmaea | reverse complement strand
GGGCGGAGGCCATCTTGTGACTCTGGGCGGAGGCCATCTTGTGACTCTGGGCGGAGGCCATCTTGTGACTCTGGGCGGAGGCCATCTTGTGACTCTGGGCGGAGGCCTTCTTGGGACTGGTAGCCATATTGGAACTGAGACTAGTAGTCTGTTTGGACCTGGGGATGGTATCCTTCTTAGCACTGGGGCTGGTAGCCTTTTTAGAACCAGGACTGGGCGCCCCTTTTGGAGCTTCAAAAGGGGCAGGTGTCTCAAAGACACGACGGGGAAGAATGTAGTCCCCATCTATAGCCTCCCGGAGTAAAAAGTCCTCATAGGAGGCTTTGTAGAGGTCCCATAGAGGATCTTCCTGGGCCCAGCCACTGGAAAACGGCTCACTCCCAGCCATATTATGTTAATGGCGAGGTATTCTGTAATGATTACTCCCAAGGTAAAAAGAGAACAATGTTTATTTTTAGCAGGTATGAACTGTCCATGGGAAAAGGCACAGAATAATCCAAAACAAGGCAGAGGTCAAACCGGAACAGCATGTATGGCTAAAGTACAACAAGGGATATTCACAGGCAGAGTAATCCAAACAGGCAGAGGTCAGACCGGAATAGCAACAATACTTGAAAGAAGAAATGCTCAGTAATAAGAATCTTGTACTTACAATACCTCGCAAGGAGGCAATGGATGTGTTTGGCTTATATACAAAAATGGAGTGAGCAGGTGTGGTGAATCATGATAATAGAGTCCGGGTATGGGAACTGTAGTTCTGAGGAAGCATGACTAGGGAAGCTGTAGTCCACAGGAAGTAGAACTGGTGAATGGGAATTGTAGTTCTGAGCGGGATGGAATAGGGAAGTGGCAGTGTCCAAGGAAGGGGAACTGGGAATCGTTACACGTTGTGTGTGTAGGGTGAGCCAGTTAATCTGAAAGACTATTTCGCTATGCTCAATGATTAACTGGATGTTGATGGTCATTTTTACAAAAGTATATTTGGCAGTGGCTGAAGTATGCTTGCTTTTCTATCATGTACCTCAGGGAGCCTGCTCGTTTTCCATTTTACCTCATCATTAATTGCACCCACCTGGTGACCCGGGTCTAAATAAATGCTGGATTAGAAGGTTGTAATGAAAAAATTGAATGGACCTGGATTCGAGGGCCAGATTAGAGTATGAGGGATGTACAGTAATATCGATGTATTTATACAAGTTTGAAACAAACTACTGGACTAAGAGGATAATAAAGATTTTTTTTCAAAGATACTGTTTTAGATTGCTGTGCCTAGGAAACAGGTCCTTAATTCTTGGACTTTTATCATGTCCATACTATCATTCCATCGTCAGAGTGTACAAACAAAGATACTATTTCAATATTTGTCCTTCTGTTCCCATAAACTGACTTGGCAAACAAATTGAGAGGACACTGACCTTTTCCATTAAAACTCCTGCAACATTAACTTAAATATATTTAGCTGTAGCAAATAAAAAGTATTAATTGCAGATACAGTACAGACCTTGAATTGCAGTTGAAAATATCCTTTCAGTAATTTCACAATAATAGTCATGTGTTCTGAAATAGAGGAATGCCCTGAAACTTCATACCGTATGCCCGGTGCTGGGGTGTTTAGATCACTCAAGATCGAAATTATTGATTCTCCTCCCTCTTGCTTATACAATCATTAACAGAATGTGTGTACATATAAAGTAGGAAAGACTGCAAAGTTCTGTTTATCAAATTGTCAACATGAGAACTGAGGTACCTGTGGTTTTGCTCCTGGGATTCTGTGTTCTATCCCAGGCTCTGTCCTTGTCTGGCGATGACAACGCAATGTATGTATGCTCTAATGTTCATTACAAGAAATACAATTAGAATTGACTTGGTTAATATTGAACAAAGCTCTGTCTGTTGTGTTGCCTGCAGAGGCAGGCGGAAGACACGGGAAGTCATGGTGGAGCCCAATCCGGTGGACTGTGTCTGGGGTCCCTGGTCTGAATGGACCCCCTGTAATAACTGCACCAAAATACAGGTAACTCTCAAAAGGAACTCATTATAATGATCACATATACAGTAGATGCCTCTCAGCTGTGGCTTTGTAAAGGGGTGTGAGTTGATGATGATTCAGGGGGCCCTGAGAGGGAGAGGGCCCTGGAAGTAAATAATGTATGATATAGAGGCCGACCGATAAAAGATTTTTAAGGCCGATATCATTACAAATATTTGGGGATTTAAAAATCCGATATGCCAATATATATAAATAAATAAAAATCCAGAAACGCGTAACAAAACAAACAGATTTCCCTAACAATCCTTGTTCCAGTTTACCCTTTTACCTCTGCATTACGTTGTTAACGCAATCTCAACACTTCTTGTAACCGTTCCAATAAGTTGTTGAAGATTCAGTCGCTTACACTGAATGGGAGCCGTTTTATTTCCAATGTAGTTACTGCCGTACCTGTACGTTAATACAAAGAAAACCAAGCTGAGTAAAACATAGAACCGCATTGACTGAAATACCGGTAAGACAATAATACTTAGCGATACTCATTCCTGCTCCCGCGAGCCGCCATTCCGTAAATGTTCCGTCCAACCAGAGTTGCAACTACCCTAAGTTAGTGTTTCATCCTGGTAATGAGTAGCGTCACTTGTGCTAAATTAGGTTTGGAACAAAAAAACCTACAGAATGGCGGCTTGCAGGAGCAGTGAGTATCGCTGCTTTAGGTAAGTACCATAATCCAAAAGTAGCATGAATATATTGTTGAATCTATTAAAGTGGTAGAAATGTACATTACGCTTAACTGGAATGCACATTATATGAAAGGCACCTAGGAGATCAGAGGCGTCATGCACCTATTTTTTTAAGGGGGCACAGTGTGCACAGCACACGGAAACATGTCCCCACAAATACAGATATTAAAAGGAAAATCCACTTGGCTCAAAAATCTGAGGGTGCCCGTGCCCCCTCACTTTCAATGGGCATGATGCCTCTGTAGGAGATAATCCACACGTAATTTTTCCCCGGCCTTTTTTTGTCCGTGTTGACCACACCCCTGGCCACTATCAGAGGCCCGGCATTTAATTGACTACCGTTTTTTTTTGAGGAATTACGGTAAGTTATTTGTAGCTATTTATGAGTCCTCACTAAAATAATATAATAATGCAGTTTAAAAATAAACGTGTTTGTTGTTTTAGTCAAAACAGAACAGAGGAACATCTAAATATATTAAAGTTCTGATAAATAAAATGAATAAAAATACAAACTTAAGATATGAAAGTCCTTTGAACAGAAACACAACAACAACAAAACAATCTTAGTTACCAGTATTATAGACTTGGTGAGCTTCATAAATATAAAACTTTGAAGAATACTGTAAAAGTCATATTCTGTTAAGTTCCCAAATTTCTGATAAATAACAACAACAGCAAAATAAAAACTATATACAGTATATAAGGTAGTGTACTGAATCAGTCAGTCCTCAATATCTCCAGTCCAGCAGAGGCAGGAATTTATTTTTTAAATATTAATTTATTGGCCATTATAAATGCAGATACCGATAGTTTGGAAAATGCCTAATATCGGTCGATAATATCGGCCCGCCGATATATCACTCGGGCTCTAGTATGATACATCATTCATGATCATATTGATGGGACCTATGCAGGTTTTCATGGAGTACAGAAATACTGGCTCTAATTTTTTATCAATGTCAGTCTTAAATGATTCATGAAATACATAAAACATGTGACAATTTGTTTTTTACGTAAACTCTTTTGTCATGTTGGTAGTACCGTTCTCGCAGTGTGGTGGTGTTTGGCCAATTCAATGGGAAGTCCTGCCAGGGACAACCAAATGGAGAGCAGCGGGCGTGCACCACAATGGGCATTTGTAAGCTGGACCCACCCCATGTGTGCTCTAGCACTGAGTTTACATGTGAATCAGGTACAGTACAAATAGATTTTTTTATTTTTTTATTAAAATTTTCTCCAATTACCTCCCTTTCCAATTCCCACCTACACTGCCTTGTTGGCAGCTCCACAACAACTTGGACAGATCTGTGGGATCTTTATTTTCAAGCAACATGCAAGCCTTTAGTCAGATCATGCACGGGATGATTACGTTCACCAACTATACTTCCGTGATCGAGTATACAGACGCCCAATCTGGACACAAGGAGTCGCTGGGGATTGATGTGGCAGAATAGATAATCTAACCCAAATACCGGGCAGTGTTATGCCAATTTGCGCTGCCTTGTGCAGGTGGTCCGGGGAAAGTCAGATAACCTATAGTCACGCTTGAACCCTTGACTATCATGACCAAGACTGTCCTGTAATGCAGGAGGGAATCTTGGGCCCTGTAGATAGTCTCAAAATGCCTCTTCTCTCTATATCCTCGAATTTGAGGGCCCTTCCACATGTTAGGGCCCTATACTGCATACATGTTAACCCATTTTCCCCTAGTCTGATGCCACTGGATGAAGTGTTTTCCTCTGTTTATTTCAAGGTGCGTGTATTAAGTCAAGACTAGCTTGTAACGGTGACTTAGACTGCGAGGACTCTTCTGATGAGGATTGTGAGCCTGTCCGGAGGCCCTGTGGCACACAGATGTACGACACCAATGAACAGGGAAGGACTGCAGGATACGGGTAAGCACCTCATACTCACTACAGTTGTAACCGATAGTACCAGATCAATGAGATTAAACAATATTGATTTTCTTTCATACAGTTCAGCTGCACTTGATTGCACTATCCTGTTGGAATGTAGCCAACAGAATCAAACAATTAATCCTAAATTAAACTGAACTTCGTGCAAAAAAAACAGCTTCCATTTTGGTCTACATACATAGATGTATCTACAGTAATGAAAATATTTATCTGTGCAGTACATTGTTAAAATCTTTTTTTACCAGTACTACATTTTTCAATCTTTCTAATTGTCTTTACTTGGAATTTCTTCATGTCATGACAGGGTTAACATCCTGGGCATGGAACCTCGTATGAATCCCTTCAACAACGACTACTTCAACGGAGTTTGCAACAAGGTGAAGAACTCTAACAACAACCAGTACAACCGGTTGCCTTGGAATGTGGGCGTTCTCAACTATGAGGTGAGTCCAGCCTAGCCTTGACCATGCCTGAACATAAATGTAGCAACAGGGATACTCAGCAGATGTTTGTTAGGGTTAAAGACTAAAGGTGAGTCACATTGATTTGTTTTTGCAATCTTGCATTGCAATTTCAGCTCATCACATTACACCGACCCAAACCATACTGGCTTTACCATGTGGTATATTTTTCTATCATGAAGTGGAGTGGATTTTTCATTAATATTCCCACCCACATCATAACATACGTAATATTTTGCAGTTGACCAGCGTTGAAATGGCATTTAAAATGCCAGGGTTCTGTGTGCAATTCTTACCAGTGGCCAGTACAAAAAAATTGTAATGTTTGCACTCACAGCCATAGCTAAAGTTAGTTTTGATTCATAGGGCCCATGGCCTGGTAGAGCCCACTATTCATAACAATATCATGTATTATAATGTCATTTGTAAGTGAGGGGGCCGGGGCATATATCTTCTCAGGGCCTATTTAGATTGCGAAAGCTATCAAAAAAGTAAAGATATTGTTTGCGTAATTTGAATAATAATTTCCATACTGTTTCTATTTACATTGACATGTCTCGTGATGGCAATCGCGCGGTTGTGTGTGTGCCTTGAAATGTCATGCAAGACGTCTCGAGCCGGATCAGTGCGCATAGAATCCAGACCAGCCCTTTGACCTACAAATGAAGAATTTCTCCACAATACACATTTCTCGAGACAATCCTGAACAATTGCATTTAAATTTACAAAGCTCAAGGTGGGCACTTTCTAAATCTTGTTGCACGCTATCATGGGAAGTCACGTGACACGTAGCGGCTGTTCTATCGAGAGCTTCAGGTTTAGTCAATAAAATGTTATCTCGCCTCTGACCTCTTGTCCAGACTTTGAAACTGGTAATCTTGTATGCTTCCAATATGTATTGAATCTGCTCTATGTCGTGTTCAGACGATAGTGGACGAGACTGTTTCCAGGGAGATCTACGAGGAAACACACACCCTCCTGAGGGAACTGATGACTGAGACTAAGCTGACTGTGAGCGCCGGCCTCAATTTAAAGATTACCCCAACAGAGAAGACTAAGGCCAAATCCAACACAACCATCTCCGGTGGGATTGGGACCGATGTCGATTATGATCGGACAAATATGATCAAGGAAGTGACAGAGTACACTACAATCAAGGTGAAATAGTCATTATACTGATATATAGGTACACTCTACCTTGTGCATAAGAAGCTTTAAGTTATTTTGTCTTAAGAATCACAAAGGATTTATTTTGGACCTTGATTTAAATTAAATAATAAAACAGGAATTGGTGTATATATCTCAAAAGCTTTATGAACAATACAACAACTAAAACCTGGATAGGCTAACTAACTGGTAATTGGTACTTGTCCAATCAGAACAAAAGCTTCATGCGGGTAAAGGGCCATGTGCAGCTAAGTACATACAGGATGCGCTCCCGGGAACTAGAGGTGGCTGGGGAGTTCCTGGAACATGTGAAATCTCTGCCTCTGTTGTACGAGAAGGGACAATACTTCAGGTAGGAATATAATTATTACACGGTAACAAATAACATCAATACCTTTGTAACTATTTTGTATGTGAATTACTATGTTTGTGTTTACGTTTTGTTGGTGCACAATGGGATGGATATTGAAAGTTGAAGTGAATTGAATCAAATTGTATGTAGCTTCCTGGAGGACTATGGAACTCATTACACGCGGAACGGCAAGTCTGGAGGAGAGTACGAGCTGATCTATGTTCTGAACCAGGACACCATCAAGGATAAAAGTGTGTACCATCCCTTATCCTTCTACAGACACTTAGGACTGAAAACACAATCACTTGTATCTGCAACATCAGCAAAGCGTTTTCTTGAATTTGTGTCTATGGTCTCAAAAGTGGATTTACAGCAGTAGACACATGCCCGCTTAGGAACCTCTCCTCTTTGGCCTTATTTGGGGTGATACTTTTGTGTTGTTTAACCACTTCCTGTCCCCTGCAGAGACGACCGAGAGGAAACTCCAGGAATGCATAAAAGTGGGAATCACGGCCAACATCGACACCAACATTGGAATTGGAGGAGACGCCCACATCAAACCGGGCCACTGTAAAGACACGGTGGGCAAAAATACAGGTCTGACATTGGCCACCATGGGTCACTTCCATGCTACACTACACAGCACACTGCACACTTGGAATTATGTTAACAAACACACACACACCCGACCTTCTCCGTGACATCCATGGTTCTGTCTTCCCAGACGAGAAGGAGGGTAAGGCGCTGGTGGACAAAGTTATCACCGGAGTCAGAGGCGGTTCCCTGGAGACTGCTGTTGCCATGAGAACCCAAATAAAGAAAGAAGGTCTCTTGGACATATCTACATATGTGAACTGGGCCCGGTCAGTGGGCGACTCTCCCGCATTGCTCAGAAGCGAGGTCAGTGCTCCGGTGGCCTTTAACAAACCAATAAAACACCTGATTATTAACTGTCCTGATAGACAGGTCTTGTTGATCTGAGAGGCTTTGATACACCACCCCAAAGGGAACTGATATTGAATTTGTTTGAATTCACTGAACTCACATCCTCCTGTCTGTCGCCCCCCGGTAGCCGGAGCCCATCCAGACCCTGATCCCGCTGACCATGGCTGATGCCAACATTAGGAGGCTGAACATACAGAGAGCCACCCAGGAGTATGAGGCGGAGTACAACACGTGCAAGTGTAAGCCCTGTCACAACGGAGCCACGCTGGCCCTACTGGATGGGAGATGCCTTTGTCTCTGTCTGCCTCAGTTCGAGGGCTTGGCCTGCCAGAATGTTAAGGTGGACAATAGTGAGTGGTGCTGGTTCATTTATACACAACTGGAATTTATACACAACTGGCATTTATACAAAATGGGCATTTATAAACAACGGGCATTTATACACAGTGGGCATTTATACACAGTGGGCATTTATACACAACGGGCATTTATACACAACGGGCATTTATACACAACGGGCATTTATACACAACGGGCATTTATACACAACTGGAATTTATACACAACTGGCATTTATACAAAATGGGCATTTATACACAACGGGCATTTATACACAACGGGCATTTATACACAACGGGCATTTATACACAACGGGCATTTATACACAACAGGCATTTATACACAACGGCAGTTATACACAACAGGCATTTATACACAATGGGCATACACATACACAAACAAACCCAACATTTACATAATTTAGCAGATGATACTTACTCCAGAGCGACTTACAATAATGACTGCATACATTTTTATACATTGTCATACTGCCATACCTTTATACTCTTGATTTCATACTTCAAAATCATATTGTATTATTTCAAGAATTTTTTTATTTGTTTGATATTGCATTATTTGCAAGTAACTACTATCTTCTTCTCCAGATAAGAATAGCAATATCCCCGTGGAGTCAGTTCGGCAGGAGGGGAACTGGTCATGTTGGACTAACTGGTCGAGCTGCAGTGGAGGAAAACGTACCAGGACACGCCGTTGCAACACAGAGGGCCTCACTGGTGCCATCTGCAGGGGAGATGCAGCCAATGAAGACTATTGCTGAACACTGCCATTCACATTGATGACCCTGCATAACAAACTGACAACCAGACAAATATTAACAAGGAAAATTTTAATGTAACATAAAATACAATTTCCTATACACACACACACGCACACGCACACACACACGCACACACACACAAGCCTTTTTAATATTGTGAATAGAAAATACAGTAACTGCAATGAATTCTCTGAGGTAGGCCTATGTCTGTATAAGTAATGAGCATATTTCAATAACATTTTCCCTCTAATTGTAAATATATGTGTGACTGAATGGTTACACATAAAACATGTGAAATCACGATCCAAAATGAATAAAAATGATTTTATTTTATGGCATTAAGTAATAAATCCTATTCTCAACAACATGTTCTTTATGTTGATCTGTGCACGGAAGTAGCCTGCTTCAGATGCAATTTTAGACCTTATTAAGGGAGGCGTCATTCATTTCAGCCCCCTGGAAAAAGTAATTATTTTCTGACTGCATTAACCACTTCAACAGAACCCAATATGATTTCCCTCCTTTCCCAACAAGCAGAAGTATTCAGTGGTTTTGTATATTAGATATTTTCTTGAATAATGTGACTTTTTCCACTACTTATGTTTACTACACTGATCGAAATTATAAACACAACACTTTAGTTTTTTCCCCCATTCATCATGAGCTGAACTCAAAGATCTAAGACTTTTTCTGTGTACACAAAAGGCCTATTTCTCTCAAATATTGTTCACAAACCTGTCTAAATCTGTGTTACTGAGCACTTCTCCTTTGCCGAGATAATCCATCCACCTCACAGGTGTGGCACATCAAAACGCTGATTGGACAGCATGATTATTGCACAGGTGTGCTTTAGGCTGGCCACAATAAAAGTCCACTCCAAGTGAAGTTTCATCACACAGCACAATGCCACAGATGTCGCAAGTTTTGAGGTGTTGCCTGTGAATGTAATGTTCAGTCCTCTACCATAAGCTGTCTCCAACGGCAGAGACCACTGGAGTCAGATCAGAGCGATCAGGTACCGTTGTTACATTTGCCCCACACCCTACCTCTTAGACAAATGTAGGCCTCGAAGAAAGAAGTGCTGACTAGACTGAAATACAGCAAGGTATGTTAAAACAACCTGGTATCTTTTCAGTAAAAATAGATAGTTACATGTATTATAGTAGACCGAGATACTGTATATCATGTGATGTTGAAACAAGCTAGTGTAATTCCAGAATGTTTTTTGTTGTGAAATGTTTTGTTTGCTAGTAATTGTTAGTACAGGGAGTGTCCACTGGTGAACTGAGAGAGAGAGGGGGGAGAGTGAGCACCATGGGGGGAGAGTGAGCAGGTGGTCAAGATAAGTAGTCTAGGTGTTTCACAAACAGCAGCTGTACTGCCCAGATTGTGCATCCAAAAATTCATTAAATTCATTGATTAAATTATGATTATATTTTCTTTCCTGCGCTCTTATTGTTCATTTTAGGTTTCAGTTGGTTTTGTCCATAGTGGCTATATTCCTTTTATGAAAGAGTAGTTTGTTTCACAACCTTTAGTTGGCTCATTCATAGACACTTAAAAACCCTAGGCCCTATTTTGTGGCATACAGGGAATCGGTAATATCAGTTTTCTAGTTTGAGAGCTGCCACATTTGTTTTGGTGAATTTAATAATAATGTATTACCGTAATTACATGTGCTTTGCAAATTCTCACTGAGTACTAAGCCCCACGAATGGCCAAATCCTAGAATCACCCTGCTTAGACAATAATTTGAACAGGAAAAATAAGGGCATCTTGTGGCCAACAGAGGGTGATACAACTAAACCTTAGAGAACTGGTGTGTGTGGTACTGATCATCAACCACGTTATTCAACATATCATAATGTCAGGAAGACTAAAACAGCGACAGCCATATTGCATTTAGAAAGAGCAATGCATTAAATCCCATTCAACTTGTCATTATGGTTTTACAGTCATAATATTATTAACATTTCTTGAGAAAACAAATCTACAACCATACAGTTTTCACATAAAAAATATACAGTTCAAACTATTATCATTAGAGTTTCCACAAAGACTAAGACTAAATGTCTACTGACAAAACAGAAATAATGGCAAGGGAGAGCCGGTAACATTTTTAGAATAAAGCTGCCAGTAAATCTTACATGCCCTGTGATATTACAGATAAAGATAACTCACTTTTAAAAACTCATTTTCCAAAACCAAACAATATTTTAATGCATTCTGAAACCATAAACCCATACTAAAAGAAGACCTCCAAGCCATGGTCCTTATCAAAAACACTGCAGCACTATGTCTTTCCACTTTGGTCCACTTCATATTATGTTGGATAAAGTATGTATTAATGGCCTAATAACTCATCTTTGAAAACATGGCCACATTCCGGGCAGCTATGCTGTGGAAATGAGAAACAGATGAGCCGACGCTTGAGAGAGAATGAAAGAGAGTAAAAAAAAAGAGACTAGTGGTAGAGAAAGAGGACACAGACGAGATGGGCTAGAGATTGGAACGTGACATTGAGACTGATGGATGATGTTGATAGTGAAGGATTCAAATCTGGTTTACCTTCACATGGAGCAGGGAATGAGACCTTACAATGTTGTACTTGGGTGTGTACAGATATCGAGGCCTCATTAATAAGTTTGCAAAGTTAGCATTAAGTACTCGTACTCTTGGAATACCAAACAGAGTAAACAAAAGCAAAATGTTTTAGTTTCTATGGGGAAATTCAAATGCATTTTAGATTACTTATGTTAGTTGAATGTAATTGCTTTTCAGTAATTGTGTTTTGTTTGTTTTAAGTTGCAATACACAGGGCTCAGCTGAAAAAGACTTAATTCTCTCTTCTTAAATAAATGTAACGTTTTTAAATACACAGTGAACATATTTGTCATTGCCTCTCAGAAGACATGTCATTTCACTAGTCAACTCTAAACTTGTCACAGCGAGGCTCCTTAATTGAGCAAACCAAAACCAGGCAGGTCAGATCATTAAGATGTTCCTGGTCATGCTCAACTCTGGTCCTTTCCAAAATATCTGAGCATCTAAAGACAAAATGCCTGACAGTCATGGTGCTTAATGACAATGCAGAGATACAACAGCACCCTGTTGTTTTGAACTTTCCCCTTTCGGTCATGACAGTATGGCTACATGGACAACCGAAGCTGCATGACCTATGCACACGCATACACATGCGCACACACACACACACATGTGCGCACACACAGTAATATACAGCTAATCTTGCAGGGACTAGAAAACATAAAAATCCATGTTACCTAACCTTAACCTTAGCCCTAATCCTAACCTTAACCTAACCCATACCTTAAACTAAGATTAACATTAACCTCACACTAAAACTAATCTTAAACTCAATGTAACATTTATGCTTAAACTTAACCTTCCTCTAATGCCTAAACTTAACCGTAAACCTAACCTGAAATGCTTGAACCTGAAAGTACCTTAAATTGAAACCCTAAACCTAATTGTAGCTTTGGTCCTAAACATAACCACTAACCCAAATATGGGCATTTTTGTCAAGTATTACTATCCTTGTGAAGACTTCTGGTCCTAATGCGATCTGTTAAACCAAAACACACACGCACACACTCACACAAAAAATAAATAAGGTACACACAAAGAAACACATACGGTACACACACACACACACAGAGGTTACATTTTACAGTGAGAAGCTAGTGAGTACAATATGTTACTACATAGTACTTCCCTGCCCAGGCTATTATGCCTTTGAATAAGCCTGTGCTAACAATCACACGTGTCCTGGCCCATTTTGTTATTGTTTCATGTGTATCTGTTACCATCTCAGAGCTGTGAACAAAGCTATTAGCGCCAAGTTAATGCTCCTGAATCCTGCTCTGAAAACGTCTCGAAGGGTCTTGAGATGAACTGTGATATTTGCCTAGCTCAGCTGGCTTTGATTTGCCTGTTTGCTCTTGGATTTAAATTGACTCATTTACCGTCAACACTGCAGGCATGAATGGAGCTCCTTGCGCCTGAGCCAGGCTTGTTAAACAAACAGTGGTGGAGTGGTGTGGGAGTGGGAGAGTGAGGTTGGCGAGAGAGGGGGAGGGAGGAAAGTGGGGGTGTCAAAGTGTCGTTCTGCTTACAAAAGTAATGAGAGTGCTGCCTGCCACTGTTTGCAATGTGCATGGTAATATATCAAAACATCAGCAGCATTCCGTTAAACTATGTGTTTATAACACCTTTTACAAGAAACGGGCAACCGTTTCAATGTGAAACCTGTCTCCCTTGCTGTTAGGTATGCATGAGGCTTCACAGATAATTCATATAATTTCTAGGAAATCTTTTTTACTCAGTATGACTGGTATTGTAATTTGGCTCCAAAAACTGTTTTGTGGAAAAACACTCATATATTTTGAGAGCTTGTTGCTTATCTATTTTCAACAGTTTCTCGCTCAATCTGTTTGCAACACAGTTTCAGTTCTTCTAACAGCCATTTTCTCTCTGTCTCTTTTCCTCTTTTTCTGTCTCTATCTCTCTGTATTTCCATCTCATGCTACCCAAATTTAGTTGGGTTTCTTATATTTTCATGGTGTCTACATATTTCATGACTTTCCTTTCCTTTCACTCCATCAATTCTACTAAGATTCTGACCTACAGTTTGTTTTTCACAATAACACCTCTGGCCCAACCTCTTCCAATGCTAAAAAAGAAAAAGCTGCTGAGCAGAGTATGAAGAAAGAGAGGGAGGAATGCGTGATGGATGAATACCTAGTAGACAGCGGCTGGGGGCGGTGGCCCCTGGCCCTCTGGGTGTCAGAATAATGGAGTAAAGCTTTGGGCTCCCATTGAGCTCCAGATAGGCCCTATTCACTGCCAACAACACCCCAGCCTCGGGCCATTATCTTAGGCTAAAATGTTTTGTTCTCTGCCCTCTCAACAACAAAACGGTTAGCACAAAATAATGAACCTCTTGCAATCGATAGACTCCACCAGGTCTCTGTTTACTCATGTTTTTTTTATATTGGTTAATTGTTGAGAATGCGAAAGGGAAAAATAACTTCCAAATGTTATTTAAAAGGTATGTAGAAGTTGTTCTTCTGAAATTTTGATTGTATGCAAAAAATATTTTGGCAATTATTAATTCTAATCTGAATGTGACTCCAAGAATTTTAGGGAAATTTTAATTTTAATTTCAGCATTTTAATTTCATTACACACTTTCCTTACTTTAATAATAACACACTCAAACCATAAATGGAAAAGCAAGTTAACAACAACGAATTTGTTAACAAATGAAACTGTCATCACTTCTCAGCAATTGGTAGGAATTTAGTTATTTATTTAGAAAAAAGTTTTTTCTTCAAAAATATCATGAAGAATGAAAATGCTCATAAATCACCTTTTAGGTTTATTTGTATATGCTGCAGGAAATGAGGTTAACTTACAGGCTTGTAAAAGACGTTCCAATTCTAGAATAGAGTATTGGAATGTTTTCACATTTCCACCCTAAAAATGTTGCATGTTACAGAACAGTGTTAATTAATGATACATTAAATGAAAGCAATGATACATTAAATGAAAGCAATCTTTAACTTATATAATATTATGTTAACATTTTCCCCAAGATCAATTTCAGCGCAGGAATGTAATTGTGTATGTGAGTGTGTGTGTGTGTGTTGTGGTTGTTTCCCAGCTCATTGATCAAACAGCTATAGAACTAAAGCATGAATTCTAAGTTTGCTTTAAAAAGTGACCCATTGTTATCTCCCTGCGTCCTAGGACCTAAACACACAGGCCCCCATATTATCTGACCCTCTCCTCTCTTGAGAAGTAAAGGGGGTTATATTTCTTTAGGACAAACCACTGAATGGTGTGAAAGGGTCTCCACTCCCTGGTGCTCCCCCCTAAAATGGCTGGACACAGTTGGAGCCCCCCCCACACCCCAGAATCTGCCCCCCCAGCCTCCCGGGGTCAGTGGAGTCATTGATGTTTCAGAGGGCCGTCACAGCAGATTACTGCACACAGCTGTCCCAGCACCGTGGAAATGAAGTTATGCCCCATGTCAGCGGTGTTTGGTGTTCCTTCCTTTTACTCCCCATCCCCCACAAACTACACTCCCAAACCTATGCTGAGCTCCTCACGCTGTCCTTTCAAAATGTTAGCGTAGTGCTTGTTCATCTCCTCCGGCCAAGGCCTCTGGAGCGAGGTGCAGGAATGAGAAACCAATCAGGGCACCCAGTTCAGCGCTCACACCAGAGCTCCAGAGATCAGTAAGTTTGGAGAACATACAATTGGCCGAAGCTAGAACCCCCCCTCCTTTGTTTTATGTTCCATATAGCAACCTGCTTTTATTCCCTAGTGCACTACACATAGTTAAACGTCAGCATAGTGCATGACATGGGCCCTAGCGGGACATCTGGGGAGTAGGCTTTGTGTCAGCATCATCATTCACTGATCTGAACGCAACAACATACAAACCCTCCCCCGTTTCCTCTGCCGGCCCTCAGTCCATCCCAAAACTCCTGAATCTCCCAACCCTTCCCCCAACGCACTAAACAACCATAAATCAACCCCTCCCCCCACCCCACCTCTCCAAAAGCCCACGGTGAACCAGGCAGACCCCTCGCTCACTCCTCCACAGTACTCAGTTGTCCGCTGCAGTTGGATTTTTACAGACCATGTTTGTCTGCGGGCAAGTTTGTTTATTCTCTGGTCAGTCCTGATTGGATGAAGTCCACAAGATGTGTTGAGGTTTAATACAGCCATGAAAAGCAAATGTGTCATAGCAAGGGGAAAAATTACCACTAACATTATTAATTTAAACAAATATGGTGTACTTAAACAATAAGGCATAAAGATTAGATTAAGGCAGTGGTCCTCAAACCCTTCCATGGAGGGCCTAGTGCATGCTGGTTTTTGGTCTTTCCCTTCAATTAGAGCATAATTAGGACCTAGACTGCCAGGTGAGGGGAGATCCTTGCCAATTAGTGAGCTACTCCATCAGGTTTGTACAAGGTAAAAGTGAAAACCTGCATACACTAGGCCCTCCATGGAAGGGTTTGACAACCACTGGACTAAGGCATGAGAATTAGATTAAGTTATTGACACGTGCACAGAGACGCAGATGTACAGTAGTTGCATGTCCAATAAAAATCTAATGCCACGGCTCCAGGCAATGCAAAATGGGGAGGGGTAGTATATTGACCAAATACTACTGCTAACACTCATCACAGAGTGCCTGAAAACAGTCCTTAGCCGTGATATACTGTATATCAAAAATTACATAGATGCCTCATTGCTATTAAAAAGAGTTACCAACGCAACTGTTAACATTAAAAAGTGAGGTAGCGTCATCCTCATTAGATACAGACACACTACTGGTCAACATTATTGGCACCCTTTATGTTGTATGCCACATCTTAAGAAATCATTGGAAATGTATATACTTTGTATGTGCTATCATAATATTTTAATAGGATGTCCAAAAGTATTCAACAAAAAATGTCTTTTCAATTGATTTCACAGACGAAATATCAAGTAAGACCTAGAGAGCACCCTTCCACAATATTTGGTTGCAGATCTCTTGGCAACAATGACAGTTTCCATTGTTGTAGCCATCTCTAAGCTTCTTGTACCTGTTGGGTCAGTTTCTCTCACTCTTCAATTGCAATTTGGTCAAGCACTTGAATGTTTCTTAGATTCCTTTTCCCAGCAGCAGTTTTCAACCCTTGAAATCAGGGTCATTGCCGGACAGTTTAAATTTGTCACATTTTTCCTTTAATCATTCTTTTGTGCTTTAGAATGTGCATTAGATTTGTTGTTTTTCTGGAGGACCCATGATCTTCAACCAACACCTAGTATTCTGACACTGTGTAGGACATTACCCTGTAAAATGCCTTGGCAATCCTTTGATTTCATGATGCCTTTGATACTTTAAAGGCCTCCATTTCCACATTTAGTAAAGCAGCCCCAGAACATTACTGATCATATTTCGTTCTTTTTCGCACAGGCGCACTACTTCTATGATCCAGTATACTGCTCGGTACTAGTACCTGGATTGTTCATATCGTTCATTTTGGGGCAGGCACATTACTCTATTATTCAATACGATGTAGTTAGTGGATTTGCACGTTTGCTCATCACTGTAGACTGACTTAACTAGTCCGAACAAATGACTAATTTGACAAATGCACCTTCATCATAGTTAACATATGGATCTGTTGATCCTATTACAGGATTATGTACAAAATAAATATTTTAAGCTTTATGTTAATTGTTTTTCTTACGAAGTCATATGACGCTGGATGCAACCACGATTTGGCACACCTTCTCAGGAGTGTACGATAACCTCCCTCCAGTGCAGTCGAGGCAGCGCCATCTGCCCTTAAACAGCCCGATGGTGCGCTCCACTATAGCGATAGCTTGGCTGTGGCACATGTTGTAGTGCCTTTCCCCTGCGGGTTGAGGAAAGGTGTAAGCAGCCACTGCTTGAGGGGATATCCACTGTCCCCTGGAAAGATAGTGAAGAGATTAAGACATTAAAGTACAGTAAAATGTGACAAATGTCTATTAATCAAACTTACCTAGAAGCCAGCCATCACGCACAGCACCAGCCGCGAGTCTGCGCCCAACACTGCTCTGTCTTAAAACGAATGAGTCATGGGTTGAACCAGGCCACTGAGCTACTATATTAGTGAGCAACATGTCTGCATCACAAATTATTTGGACATAGATCGAATGTAAATGCTTTCGGTTAATGAAAGCATTTTCATTCTCATTTGGTGCCCTTATGGCAACATGAGTGCAGTCAATAGCACCGATTAAATTTGGGAAACCGGACATAGCTGCAAATTGCGCTTTTTTGTTTGCCTCATAAGCCAGTCATCCTCGTTTGCCAGCATGTCTTCTTGCTGTCTGAAAATGCGTTCCCGAATCCTTCCATTTGCCACATCTTCTAACAGCACAAGATCAGCCATTGTGCGTCATTACGCATTGGGTTGGCATCATGGCTATTTATGACCATGCAGGTGATTGTATCTGATCAGCTACAATTATTCATGTAATTGTAAATGGGATTATGCGCAAATGGAATTAATTCCGGTTTCAAAATGGTTAAGACATCCGTCAAGATGGAACAATTGATGGATGGAAATTAAACTTACTAACGGCATATACATGAACACCATGATTCCTTAGCTGATGACATTTATGAACACAACTTTCCCCAGTGGACAATGAAGACATCTATCTAATCTAATGTATGTCTACTCTGCCAGACGGACGCATCGACAAGGATACGTTTTAAACATTTTTTGGTTTACATTATTATTTATGAGGATGAATTACATAACATGCCAATATAATTACAGAACATGTTTGAGTGTTCTTTTTGCAAATATTTCTTCATTTGCATTTAAGTTGGCTACAACTTGTTTTGTTTCATTTGTATTCCACCACAGGCTGTTGATTGTAAGAATGCCTTTGTGAAATGTTCATATTATTAATGAGGCAGTATTTCGATTTCGTTTAGCTACACAACGATCTGCAGTTTCAGACAGCTTCACGTGTTTCACACATCTGCCGGCGGTGTCGCCATTTCTCATTTCACCCATTTTTGTGCGTACGCATGGGTCAGAGTTTCCGTGAAGGACCGCACATTTTCCGGTCAAGTTTGCTTTTTATAAATCCCAATTATTGCGTAGAGAGCGACGTACGTTTTCTTTTGTGCATACACCACGTTTATAAATGAGACCCCTGGCCTGTAAGAAAAGGCAGACTAATACTGAGGTATTTTCATACCAGCCATTATGGGAAGAATTTGTATGAAATGTGAAATCCAAATTATAAAGGTAAAACACAAATCCAAATGTTGATTGTACAACTAACCAGTGTTACCATTTTTATACCTTAATAATTGGCAGGTTGTAATGAGGCAACCACTGGAGCCAGTAAACAAAACAACATACTTGGTTACCAAGCTGACAGCTTTGAAGAGTGTTTGAGCCCTGGTTAGACTGTGTGTGTTTCTTTGCCTTTGTGTGTGTGTGTGTGTGTGTGTGTCTGAGTGTGTGTGTGTTGTAGTAGTAGTAATAAATATAGAGAATGGGAGAATGAAGTTTGTGTGATCCATATCTTCTCAGCTGTTGCTACTGTCATATGCTGCACTGTCTCTTCATGTGGCAGATTATGTTTGGCACATTGTATGGGTCACTTCTTATCTCATAACAAGGTAATAAAATGTGTAATCAAGTGATCACTGATTCACAGTAATGAACTGTAAATGCTAAATGCCCTAATACATGTTGATACTACAGCAATGCAAAATATAGGCTCTTAACCTTGCAGTTTTGCACATATCATGTAAGACTCGATTACTCTATTTCTTTGCACAAAACTTTCCAGAAAATGCCTTTTAATGCCATTTTTGAAACATAAAAAAATGTTTCAAAAACACCCCGGACCCCCCTAGGGAGAGCACCCCACATACAAATCCCAATTTAACCCCTGGGTGTAACAACAAAATGTGAAAAGTGAAGTGCTGTGTATACTTTCCGGATGAACTGTATGCTGTTCTTAGTCTGATTTTGAAATCCTTTTTTATCAATTTGATTATAGTCAAACATGATTGATCATTAAAGATGCAGAATGGAACTTTGAAAAAGTGAAGTGCTGTGAATACTTTCCGGATGCACTCAACACATTCTGAATTGTTATCCTTTTATCCTGTGCGTTTCTGTATCAAACTCATGAGTGTTTATATACCACAGCGGTTTGACTGCACACTTTTAATCAGGAGATACTGTACACGATGAACCTAAACTTGTGGGGTGGCAATGATGTTGACCAGAACTGTGTACCACAGATATCAGCAAGTTATCCTGCTGCTTATGGTTTTATTTTGTCACATTTTTGTTGTATTTTAAAGTTAAATTCCAGTCTTTTCTTTTAAGTTAGTCTGTTTACACGTGACTAGGAAATCAAGCTTCAGTTGGAAAGCAATGTTAAGCTCACCTTCCCTTTCTGTTGTCCTTCTTTCTCTCCATCTGGCTCTCACAGGAGGCCCAGGGAAGCCTAACTGGATTAGAGACACTTTCCCTTTTTTAGAACAGGCAGTAAACTCAAAGAAGGCTTGATGTGACAGAATCAATGTGGCAGTTTGGAATTTTGAGAACTTTTCTTTAACAGTTTCACAGAGGCTTACGACAGAAAGGGAGTAATTTACTGACAATTGTGGGCCATTTATTGAGTAGTGTACTGGCGCTTCGAAAATAACATGGAAAACACCACGAGGCCTGAATGTTATTCTTTCATTACAATTATTTGATATAAATATGCTCCCAAATATCACATACATGAAGGGCCTTAATTGACATAGGAGTCATTTAGCAAGATGCTCTTATCCAGAATGACTTGCAGTAACTGCATAACATTTTAAGATAGTGAAATAACCACAAAACCTAGTAGTGAGTGCTTTCTAGTCAATTAATCTGATTTAGAAAAAAGTGAATACTGCAAAGAAGACAATACAAAAAACATAATAAACATTGTTTACAATATAACCTCGGTAGTGGTTGTGAAACTATTTTAGGAATTTATCTGAAACAGTTTAGAAAGGGCACAACATGGACTGAAACAGGAACTCAATTTGGGTACAGGTACTGTTTACAGTAAGGGTAGGTGCAGGAGCTCCATCATAGTCTTGAGCTCATTTTCTTTCAGACCAAAAGGAGCTCAAGCAGTTGGAATTGTGAGGATCGAGTATCAAGCTTCAGTGAACTTCGGCCCAAGTCCAGCATTGTGTATACGTGTGTTTGGATGACCTACAAATACTATGTCAACAGAAACAAAGTTGTGAAAGACATCACATAGACATTGCGGCTAGCATGCTCAAAGTCTTGTTATTGCTGCTGGTTCCAAAAAGCATCTGAACTATAACTCATCTCTTAGCCTTAATTATGCCTAGATTGGAATGTCCACCAAAGTAAAACTATTAGTTTGTCTTTGCAGAACACAAACTGAGTGTGTATGAAAACGTGCTTACCCCTAGTGCATGCCATTTGTGTACTAGGGGTAGGGGGTTGCACAAGCACCACTTTGAGTTATGATGAGGCTACTTTAATGAGGTAGTGTGTCCCGCAGTGCAGCCCCCCGCCCACTTCTGGCTCTCCTCTGTTGCAGCATGATGGGAAAAAAACAACCAGTCTATTTTACTCTGGTGCCAAAAGTTAATTGAAAACATTTCAGGGGAAAGTATGGTTTTGGGGGCCCCACATGACTCTCATTCCTTCATTATCCGCAGCAATAATAAAGAGGCATTACAATTATTAATGGTTGGAGCCCGGGCCTGCTCTCTTAAAGGGGCAGTATCCTCTTTTGTGACGGCTAACAAAGGCCCATAAATGCATTTGCCACATCACCGTGACAGAGCTGCAGGGTTTCCAAAGTTTGCATATTTCTGTTTTTACATTCAGCGGGAAGAAAAAAAGCAATAGGAATTGGTGAATAATATATCATTGGCCCTCTAAGACCCAGAACTCTTTGAGCATGGCAGTAGCAATCAAACAGTGAATTAAAGGGTCGAGTGGCAATATGGATAAACTAATTGTTTACTTTAGCACTAATGGCAAATGTCTTTTGTTTATGCTAGGTATTTATTACGCACCTCAGGAAATTAGTCTGTATTTGTTTAGATATTAATGTAATAGATTATTATGAATGTCTTCATAAAGAGATCAATATAAAATAGGAATTATATACTATAAAACTCTAAAACGTTCAGAAATTATTTATAAGCACAACTTTATAAACAAGTAAACCGTGGTGAATATTAGGCACGGATAGAGGCATAGCCTGGCTACAAGACAGAGAAAACAAGATAAACTTTGAAAGCAGTTCCTCATCCTTCCAAAGAGACCCTATCTGCCCTGGCATTCTTTACCTCTCCCGCAGCCCTGCTCTCCCACACACTCGCCTGCTCCACTCTCCGATGGTGTCAGAGAAAAAGAGTGAATGAAGTGGCTGCACATTGTGCCACTCCGCCATTGTGTGTTTTACATTTCCATGACAGAAGTGCCACTCGACTTCTCCTCCATTCACCGGGCTGGAGGGCCCTTGTCCTCTTCTTGAGAGAAACAACATGGCTGCCATCATTGCTCTCAAGTTCCTCTTGTGACATGAGGTGAATAAGAGGCTGATGTCCCCTCTCTCTTTTTTTCTTTATCGGTTGTGCCAAATGAGAACAAAAAGTAATTGCTGATCTTCATACCAAAAAAGTGTGTTGTATCTTGATGGAGGTAGGTTAGGCTACAACTAGACCTAATCCTGTAACCGGCCATTTAGTACAATATATGTTTACAAATTACAACTATGCTGCTATACATGTATATTACCAGTTGATAGCTAAGGGGAATGTGGTATTATGTTAATGAATGTTATTTGTTTAGAACAAGGTAATGCTATTATTATTGAACAATATTCTAAAGCAATTTGAGAGTTACATTATTCCACACAACCCAAAGTATTTTTTAGACCATTATCACTGTAATACACTGCCTATTCTTTCAAAACAAGTGTTAAATGACACGTGAGCTCTATTATTTTTACTATTTAGCAGACTTACCAAAATGTACACAATCCCATGTGATCTAGGGAAACTAAAGCCAGTCATTTAAACTTAGAAATGCCATTTTTATATTTTGTAATCACTGATATTAGATGACATGATATAGAGTATGCTCTTATATGCTGATGACATTCCTTTATAAACCAGACACCGAACAACAATGATCAGCCCAAATACAAACTCTTAATCCAGGCATTAAAGTACACATCACACCAACCTATATTGTTTGTTAGGTCATTGGCAAGAGCAATTTGACCAGTTGGGTCTGAGGATGTCTGGACCGAATCTGGTTGATTTAAACTAGGCTTACCCCACACAGCAACAGCAGTCCAATCAGAGTGCATTTGTAATGGCTGCTTAAATCTCCATTCACCCGGACACAGCTTTCCTTTCGCCCCCCTCCTCTCCGTGTGAAGATTTCTAACAAACACATGGGGTGAGGATAAATAAACTAGCCAGACCCTTCTTGGCTCCATTTGAGCAGCAATCCCCAAGAGATGGGTTCTTTCTTCCTCGTGTTTAAACAGTCTCCCAGCATTAACAGTTTATGCCTTCGGGAAACATTGATGTTTACAAGGTCAAGTGTATATCGATCTGACTAAGCGCTTTTCTTTTGCTTGACTCTTTATTTGCTCTAGGATTTAGATGACATTCAGTAGCTCAGATCAACTGATGGTGGTTAATGAGGGGGGTTTTGTGAGTCTAGTTGGCCATGGTGGTACAGCAGCTGTCAAGACAGGGAGATACAATTCTAAAATAGCCTACTTCTGCTAATTTGGCTACACAAGGTAACATTGAGATAGACACAGTAGTTCATAGCACTTTAGATTCATTTTTCTACTTATTTTTTTATTCTCTGCATTCTTACATCTCCTCATTATACAAAATATATAGCCTGTTGCCCAGAGCCCAAATGACCAGGTGATATAGTAGTTTGGAGTGAAACAAGCAAGAGTCGATAGTATTAAGCAAAAAAACATATATTTTCAACTCTGTGGGACAAAAGAATATACAATATAGTCACATTGAAGCATTTCACAACATTTATATACAGTGCAAATCTCTTCTTAGCAGTAATAAACATATCTCTGGAAACAGAATCAATATTATACAATAAACTGTACAATTTTTAACTTTTTTACAGATTTGAACATATAAAAATAATCTCCCTTCAAACTTCAGAAAAAATGATATTGATTGTGATTTTGTGTAAATGTGTGGGACATGATTATGGCTTGTATTGTAATATAGGGTAACGATCAAAAACTATTGTTATGTGAATGTGATGGGCACATAGCCAAGCTGATTATCAACTGACTAATTACTCTGCAACTGATGTCAATCAATCAAATGATGTAAATGATCTGTTTTATAAGATCTCAATTTGTTTCTTCCCATTACAGCATATAGTAAGAAGAGACAGCAAACAATGTTGTTTTCATTATTGTCTCTAAACTGGCTCAGCACTTACTATGCTACCCCACAATATTGAACATTCAGTTTCAAACCTTTAAATTGCGGCTATTTTTTAAAAGGCAGCAAGCTAGTGGAGGAAATTGGCCTACGACATTCTTCAAGGGTTGATTATGTTAACCTAGAAGAGCACACACCTCTCTGTATTAGTAATCTATAAAATGTTCAGATTCACATAAAAAATGTATACATTTTAAAAATAAACCTTTTCACCAAAATGACTGACCCATTTTGTGAGTGTAGTACAGACAGACGGAATGTTGAGAAGAAGCCCCATAAAGAAAATACACAGAAATGGTTATAAAAATCCTTCACACACAAAGTAGGCTTATATGCTAAAGCAGGTGTGCTGGTGTTAAAACGCTTTCATGAGCTGTTCTGGCTGTCTGTGTCAACATTTCACAGGGCTCTCTTTTCTCTAACAACTTTCCCAACAGCTGAATCAACTTGTAGGCTGCCCCATCAGATAAGATGCATTTGAACCAAAATGGTGGCCACAGCAGCAGTCCATACAGCCCGACTTGCGGATTTGAACGAGAAACTTGAGTTTTCCGCAGATATATCCTCTTCAAGCTCATCATAATCATCTTCCGAGTCATCCTCTGAATCGGAAAACCCGCTCCCTGCGTATTTGCTCATATAGACAAAGCAATGTTTTTTCATACTAACTTTGACATACTCGCATATAGTCCTCTCGGTGCCATCACAAACACAAGTATCAAGTTGTTTCGCTTCGGGTATACTGCGCATCTTAGCTATCACCTTCATACATTCGTCTGAACACCTCTCCCCTCCGAAAAGTTTACGACAGTGAAACAAATAGTCCCGCATTGAAGAGCTGCATTGGTAGTCTCTCTCGCACTGACGCCGAGCCTCCGTGCAGCCCAGGTTACTTGTCCGAGGCAGGCACGGCTCTATGGCGCGTTTGGTGGTCGAACAAACAGGGTCCGAAGCGCAGTCACAATCCTCCAGAAGCGGGCCGGTCTCAGTACGATTAAGTTGGATAAGAGACGAGATACAGTGGCTCGGACACGTCTTTTTATTTCCATTGATAACGGGCCCACACGCGTAAAGATACTGGTCATATGCATAGTGGCACTCCGGCTCTCCATGACACTTCATGATGGCTTGCCAACAGATGAGTCGACGACCATGAGTATTGGACCCAATGCAAAAACAGCCGAACAGGACAAATGCACAGCATAAATACAAAGTTGATCTTCCAGTCCACTTGATAAACTCGGCAAAACTTGCCATTTCGAAGTAGGCTGATTCGTAAGTATACAGGATTTCAACATATGGATTTGTTTGGCGGTACCTCCATTAAATGTGTAAAAAGAGTCTAATCCAAAACCAAGTCCCTCGCATTCAGGACGCTCCACTGAAATATAAACGAGGTTCAGCAAACGATATCCCGTGAGACGCCAAAGTGTGAAAACCGCACATCGCCTGCAATTTGTTCGATTGTAACTTTAAATCTTTAATAAATGTTTACATCAAAAGATCAAAGCCACACACTTATCTTCAAACGCGTAACTTAACGGCCTCACCACGATTATTCAACTCCTCTGTTCCATTGCTTTTTCGCAGACAAGATGATGGAAAAGTAGATACAAAGAAAAGTAATTTTGTCGTTTTACCGTAAAAAATTAAATATCTCCGTTCCAAGACAAGTTTTATGATGTAGGCTATTCACTTACACGTTGTGCCATTTGGTGCCTTCTTCAGCTTTGTAAATGATGCAAAGGAATGAGAAAAGCAGAGGAAATGATGCGCTCTATAGAATGGTTCTGACTGTTGAGTGTCTTTCGGGTTTCTCCGCATCCCTTGACTAGAACCTCCGTGTCCTATTGGTCAAATAAGTTGTTGTGATTTCTACGTCGTTTAGTGACCGTGACGTCAGGTGCACACGTAACCAATGAAAGAGCAGAGTAAAGTTAAGAAGAATTTAGGACTAGGCTAGATAATCTTTGTGAACTCGATTTGTAAATTCACATTAAGCGTTTTCTACCTATTGTCAATTATTTACCAGGACTTATTCCATAGTTATATCACCATAAAAACTAATTTAAAAGCATATAGGCCAAACACATGTTTTTATATTTAAAGATGTGTGGCATCCATTTGGCAGTTAGCCTAAATTAGAACCAATTTTATTTCATATTCACACACAAAACTGTGAATATTAAATAAAATACGTGAATACTGACCTCGCACATGCACAGAATAATTAACCATCATTTTATATCAAGATGGTGAGGCATGATGTCAAAAAAATCACTCTGGTGTCATTGACAGACTCCCTGTAGAGAGGGAATGCATCCCTAATGGTACAATTTTCTCTAGGCCCATGAAGTGCACACTTTTTTACCATGATCTAAAGCTAGTCTACATCTCAGAGTCTACGGTGACACTTTAGATTCAGCTTCTACGGACAGCTGCTAATGCATGCTTCTCCTCTTTAACCCCTCCGAGCCTTCCACCCTATATGCAACAGAAGTGAGTATTTACACAAGACTTAGGCGGCTTCCTATGTTCCACACACACGAGAATACCAGGCACCACATGGACATGTCAATGAAGACATGACAGCCAGGGAGGACAGGACGGTGAAGAAAAAAACCTAGGCCTAGAGCTGAAAACTGAGCAGGGGAATATAGAAGTATGCTATAATCTTTCACCTCATAAAACAAACACCACAACTTAATGACACCACAACATAATGATAGCGCTTCTTTACAACATAATTTCCTAATTGTTCAAGGTTGGTCAACAGACAATACCGGCCAGGGAGAATGCAAATTATTAACAGAGCCACAGTATCAAAGCAAATTAGGGACGATTCCTTTAAAATATTCACCTGAGCAGTCAAAAATAAAGTGAATAATAAACTAAGTAATGTTTCTCATTTAAGTTTTGTATTTTGGAGTGCTGACTTCCCTAGCTTACATAGGAATGTGCCTGCATTTTAGCCATTATGGATATGTTGGCCATGTTTCAAATATCCCATTTCGAATCATATTTCATGGCTTTTAAAATGAGCTCCCAGAGCATTTTTAAGTCCGTGCACACATCAGTTCACCAGTGTTAGTTATAAAGATGAGCAACGTGATGGGACTGGAACGAACAAGAACGAACTGCAAAAGACCCGAACAACCTGACACTTTATCACAGCAGACTGTCTGAAAAACAAACAAACCAAGCAGCTATCCGATTCATGCACCCAGGAATCCTCCACTCTACCAGTATATGTAGTGTATGTCTGCTGTGTAATTGATTATTTCGCACGCTCTATAGCTCTGTGAAAATACGGGTGACTGGGGAAGGTAGTGTAACATTCTAAATATTTTTGTACAAAATGCACCATGATGGGACCATCTTTTTTGTTGTTGTCATTTGCCACTTTCATTTTCAGAATCTATTTTTTGTTTCATGATACCTGTAACATCACCATCACGGATGATTTGAAAAACAATATGCTTTTCAGAAAAATCATATATGCTATACAGTGCCTTGCGAAAATATTCGGCCCCCTTGAACTTTTCGAACTTTTGCCACATTTCAGGCTTCAAGCATAAAGATATGAAACTGTAATTCTTTTAGAAGAATCAACAACAAGTGGGACACAATCATGAAGTGGAACGAAATTTATTGGATATTTCAAACAAATAAAGAACTGAAAAGTTGGGCGTGCAAAATTATTCAGCCCTTTAACTTTCAGTGCAGCAAACTCTCTCCAGAAGTTAAGTTAATACTTTGTAGCGCCACCTTTTGCTGCGATTACAGCTGTAAGTTGCTTGGGGTATTTCTCTATCAGTTTTGCATATCGAGAGACTGAAATTTTTGCCCATTCCTCCTGCAAAACAGCTCGAGCTCAGTGAGGTTGGATGGAGAGCATTTGTGAACAGCAGTTTTCAGTTCTTTCCACAGATTCTCGATTGGATTCAGGTCTGGACTTTGACTTGGCCATTCTAACACCTGGATATTTTTATTTGTGAACCATTCCATTGTAGATTTTGCTTTATGTTTTGGATCATTGTCTTGTTGGACGACAAATCTCTGTCCCAGTCTCATGTCTTTTGCAGACTCCATCAGGTTTTCTTCCAGAATGGTCATAAATTTGGCTCCATCCATCTTCCCATCAATTTTAGCCATCTTCCCTGTCCCTGCTGAAGAGAAGCAGGCCCAAACCATGATGCTGCCACCACCATGTTTGACAGTGGGGATGGTGTGTTCAGGGTGATGAGCTGTGTTACTTTTATGCCAAACATAACGTTTTGCATTGTTGCCTAAAAGTTCCATTTTGGTTTTATCTGACAAGAGCACCTTCTTCCACATGTTTTGTGTGTTTCCCAGGTGCCTTGTGGCAAACTTTAAACAACACATTTTATGGATATCTTTCAGAAATGGCTTTCGTCTTGCCACACTTCCATAAAGGCCAGATTTGTGCTGTATACGACTGATTGTTGTCCTATGGACAGACTCGCCCACCTCAGCTGTAGATCTCTGCAGTTCATCCAGAGTGATCATGGGCCTCTTGGCTGCATCTCTGATCAGTCTTCTCCTTGTATGAGCTGAAAGTTTAGAGGGACGGCCGGGTCTTGGTAGATTTGCAGTGGTCTGATACTCCTTCCATTTCAATATTATTGC
>JACXGM010008806.1:8170-28525 GCA_016801145.1 Umbra pygmaea | reverse complement strand
TGTAGTATTATTTGGATGTAGTTTTAATCAGTGATACTCATCTTTCACTTCACTGTAGTTAGTAGTAGTATTATTAGGATGTAGTTTTAATCAGTGATACTCATCTTTCACTTCACTGTAGTATTATTTGGATGTAGTTTTAATCAGTGATACTCATCTTTCACTTCACTGTAGTATTATTTGGATGTAGTTTTAATCAGTGATAATCATCTTTCACTTCAGTCTGGTTAGTAGCAGTATTATGGGTATATAGTACTGATTAGTAACCGTTCCTCCTCCAGTCTACGGTCTGGTTCTCCAGAATGTTCTGAGCTGGACGAGCAGCTAAGGAAGCAGCAGCCGCCCTCCTCCCAGCTGCAGCGCACCCTTCATGATGACACATGCACTGCAGCCCGCACACGCCCCCTACAGGGCTGCAAGAGACGTCGCCTGGTCAGACCCAGCACTGTCAGCAACCTCAATCGCAAGGTGGGTGTGCGTGTGTGACGTTGTGTTTGCTAGAGGTATTTTGTGTGCGTGTGTGTGTGTGTGTGTGTGTGCGCGATCATTTTGTGCATAATAGTTTGTTCTGGGTTAAATGGCTTTACTACTTGCTGTGTTGTTTGTATGAACAAAAGTATGTTCATACGCCGAGTGGCCAGTTTACGGCCTTCGTTTTCTGAGGCATGTATTCTAGAAGGTACTGATGCTATGGTTGACAGATTGGAAGTTGGGATATCAATATGGTGCACCACAGATGTCAATGTTTCCATAGAGGGCCTATGCTGATTTTTGGTCTTTCCCTTCGATTAGTGAATAATTTAGACCCAGACTGCCAGGTGAGGGGAGATCCCAACTGATTAGTGACCTAATTAATCAGTCTGGTATATTTTTAAGCATGAAAACCAGCATACACTAAGCCCTCTGTGGAACCGGTTTGTACAGTCATAGTATAAATCTTTACTGTATATTCATACTGACTCACTGTGGACTAGCAAACATTGATGGGTGTATATCTGATAAAATGGCCAGTGACCACTGACTCCATGGTGTGTATGACAATAGTGTGAACTTTGACTCAACAACAACAGGGTGGAAAATGAGCACCTGCCAAATGCGAGTACCTTTCCACATTGGTGGGTAACTTCCTAATCTACCAGCCACTCTGGCGGCTGAATTGTGAAACTTGTAGTACCTATTTTGAGTTTTTATAAGCATTATCTTTTTCGGATTGGAGATAAATGTGTTTGACAAAATTGCAGACGCTTACTCATTAACAAAGATGCACTTCTCTCAAGGTGCTTATTTGATTGGGTTTCGCGAAGCTAGTCTGTGAGAACTCCAGCGATATCGTAGACCTACACTCACCTAAAGAATTATTAGGAACACCCGTTCAATTTCTCCTCAATGCAATGTTCTACTCAGCCAATCACATGGCAGTTGCTTCAATGCATTTAGGGGTGTGGTCCTGGTCAAGACAATCTCCTGAACTCCAAACTGAATGTCAGAATGGGACAGAAAGGTGATTTAAGCCATTTTGAGCGTGGCATGGTTGTTGGTGCCAGACGGGCTGGTCTGAGTATTTCACAATCTGCTCAGTTACTGGGATTTTCAGGCACAACCATTTCTAGGGTTTACAAAGAATGGTGTGAAAAGGGAAAAACATCCAGTATGCGGCAGTCCTGTGGGCAAAAATGCCTTGTTGATGCTAGAGGTCAGAGGAGAATGGGCCGACTGCTTCAAGCTGATAGAAGGGCATCTTTGACTGAAATAACCACTTACAACCGAGGTCTGCAGCAAAGAATTTGTGAAGCCACAACACGCACAACCTTGAGGCGGATGGGCTACAACAGCAGAAGACCCCACCGGGTACAACCCATCTCCGCTACAAATAGGAAAAAGAGGCTACAATTTGCAAGAGCACACCAAAATTGGACAGTTGAAGACTAGAAAAATGTTGCCTGGTCTGATGAGTCTCGATTTCTGTTGAGACATTCAGATGGTAGAGTCAGAATTTGGCGTAAACAGAATGAGAACATGGATCCATCATGCCTTGTTACCACTGTGCAGGCTGGTGGTGGTGTAATGGGTTGGGGGATGTTTTCTTGGCACACTTTAGGCCCCTTAGTGGCAATTTGGCATATTTTAAAGGCCACGGCCTACCTGAGCATTGTTTCTGACCATGTCCATCCCTTATGGCCACCATGTACCCATCCTCTGACGGCTACTTCCAGCAGGATAATGCACCAATGTCACAAAGATCGAATCATTTCAAATTGGTTTCTTGAACATGACAATGAGTTCACTGTACTAAAATGGCCCCCACAGTCACCAGATCTCAACCCAATAGAGCATCTTTGAGATATGGTGGAACGGGAGCTTCGTGCCCTGGATGTGCATCCCACAAATCTCCATCAACTGCAAGATTCTATCCTATCAATATGGGCCAACATTTCTAAAGAATGCTTTCAGCACCTTGTTGAATCAATGCCACGTAGAATTAAGGCAGTTTTGAAGGCGAAAGGGGGTCAAACACATTATTGGTATGGTGTTCCTAATAATCCTTTAGGTGAGTGTATAGTGCGATACAGATGAAAACAAACTAGTTCATTACCCAGTATTAAGCCACACAGTAGGCTAGAGGAAGTCAATGTAGAAAATACCATGGACAAAAAGTGTGTATTTGCAGATAAGGATTTCAAAGCAAATCTGATTTGATGATAATGTAATTTTCCGTGATCGGAAAAGTAAACCATGGTTCGGAATGCTAAGTGCTCATTGGATAATTCTGCTGCCAGTAAAAACACGGCTGGGGGTGTTCGTTATATATAATCAGATTTTTTGAAGTATTAAAAAATGATATGCAAGCACGCACACACACACGCACGCATACATACATATACATATATAATTACACACGCACGCATACATACATATACATATATAATTACACACACACACACACACACACACACACACACACACACACACACACACACACACACACACACACACACACACACACACACGAAGCTTTGCTTACATTGTAATTGACATTTTAATCATTTTTGGCACTTTTCCAACTTTGTGAGCGTAACACGAGAAGTAGATCTAGAGCTACAATGGCGACTGATGGTGATGAATCATCATGGGAAAATCTACAGTCATAACATTTGTTTTACTCGTATGTGTGGCACCCTTAAAATAACTGAGTCAAATTCAGAGGGTCTTCATTCTTTTGCAACTATATATGCCCTAGTGAAATTACAACAAACATAAGACATGTTTATAGTACTAGCCTGCTCAGATTCTCTGACAACTAAAAGACATTGATCTCTGATTGCACACTCTCACTTCTCAAATCACTGTTAATTTTAAAGAGACAGTGCACAATCTTCCCAAATACACATTTCAATTGAAAAAACTCTTGTGTTCTTTACAGTAAATAAGAATTATAAAAACGGGCATTCAATTATATTCCTTTCCTTCAAACAAATTACTTCGCCTGGCTACATTAATAATTATGTATATTTTCCAGGGCACAACATATGGAAAGTAAGAAATGTAGCTATGGGGCAATGTTATAAGAGTTTTCTAAAATGTTAGGTTTGCTCGCAGGCTTCACAAGATTACTTTGTCCTTATAGTCGCTTGGTTGCAAAGGCAAAAATTGCTGTCTCTTCACTGTATTCAAGCAGCCCAATCAGTAGCATATCAGGCCAAATAAAAGACTAAAGGTGTTTTCATTGCTGCGGATACGCATCAATCTTTTGACACTTAAACTAAAAACTTTTTTCATTCATTTTTTGCACTGTACCGCAATATGTAACATCCCGTGACCCTCAAACCACAATATGAACCGTGCCGTACTGTGGGCGTAGCGTTACACCCCTAAAAACTAAATATAGTGGCGAAGTTTAGGTGTTACAACAGCAAAGATATAAACCTCTCAAATGTGAAACTGCCTACAGTTGGATGAACAATTTAAACGTAGTAGACTAAAAGGAGCAGTAGGACATGCAACACAATGATCAGCACAATTTGTCAATCATCTGAAAGCATTCGTTTCACAGACTTGTCACAAAATGGTAGTTTAGTAATTTGCCTATAATAATAAGACATTAATAATGAATTTGAAGTATTGAAGCAATATAGGATATGCTAGTGTTTTTCTTTTATATATTTGAATTGGTGAGAAAGTGGCTGGTAAGATTTTGGCATCCACCGTTAATTTCCCACCCTGGTGGACCATGCATAGAGTTCAGGAATCATACCTGTGTATTTAAACGTTCAATGCAACAATTATATTATCAATTTTAAATATTTTTCCAGGTAACAGTTAAGAACCTTATTAATAACGTTTTAGGAGAAAATTACTTTGGGGGTTACTAGTTGTTATAGGCCAGGCCTAAGTGTTTTGAAAGTCAGTTGGTCTATTGAAGGGTTTAGAGGCAGAGAGAGGACATGCCCCCTTATATTAGAGGCAGAACAATTTAATAAAAATATGCCCCCCTTCCCCATATTTAAATAACTGTTGGGTCTGTTAACTAATTGATTGAATAGTGAAGTCTAGTTGTGCTTTAAATTTATTCAATCTTCTCTTGACAAAGCATCATCAAACTGTCTGCATTTTGTCTCCATCCCTGTAGATATAATAATGAAACACAGGTGTATCTTGTTTATCATTTCACTAAGCATTCAACAATATACATTAGAATTGCTTCCTAGTCAGAAAACACACACAGGCTACATCCCAAACGAGTACCTCCATTTACCAATAAGTGTCCTTTGCACAAAACTGAAGGGGTAAACATGATGGGACATGATGGAGTTTGAGAGTGGCTGGTGGGGTTGTTATATCTGAACATGGAGGGAACTCTGAACGTGTCGAATGACGTGCCCAGGATTTAACCATTTGCTGCATCCTGATTGCCACTTTCCCACGCCCAGTGGTATAATAACAGATCACTGATAACACGTAATTATCTGGTGAATGGTTTCCACCATACCTGGCAGTGTTACCTCTGTGCTTCTCAATCCACGTTCGTAACCTCCATTGTCAACAATAATAAGCTCTAACTAGCACGGAGGTGAATGTAAAACGAAAACTATACTTTGGTATTGCCTACTGTAATTGTGTTGTGTGTTATCCGTGTTGCGGTTTGGTTGGTTTTAGATCCCAGAAAGAGTTGTCGAGGCTAACTGAGGTCCAGGTAATAATTCTCCTGGGAACCGGAGAAGGACACCGTGCCTGTAGTTTTTCCTCCTGAGGGTGCGTTTGTGCGTTAGTGGTGAAGCAGTACTTTCATTACCATGCACTTTAAAATGTAATGGGCACATTTTCTTGTCCACTGTTATTGCTAGTGGAAATGTTGTTGCTAGAACATTATTATGACTAAGGAAAGTGCAAAACGTCTGGCTGTCTGGCTGGGTTTAGACATTGACTGTCGTCAAAAGCCTGTTCCTTCACGTTTAATGGCTTCAGAACCATGCTGGTTTCTTCCTCAGTACCAATTATTTGTTTGTGGGATATTAAATTAGAGTGTGAACATTTTTGAAGTGTGAACTCTAACTTTAATAGAAAGTATGTACTTTATATCTAAGGCTATGTGCAAGTCTGTCCAACGCACATGCTGATTCCCAAATAGTTAACCAGGCCCCTGCTGTGTGGACCAAGGGTTTCCAGGGGTTGTTAGTGTGCAGACTGAGGATCAGTTCTTCCTTTTCAGATCTGTGTAAAGAATAGCACAGACAAGGCTGAGCTGGTCCTAGATCAGCATTCTCACATTGTTTGGTCAAAGGGAACATAACATGACCATGCTGTGAACAAGCGGCCCTCTTGGCTCTCTGGGTTCAGGCTAAAGCAATAAAGGCTTATCTTGTTGAACCAGCAACGCGCTAACGCCACGCTACCGCGTCCATCACGAGGCGTCTACGTTTATGGCATTTCCTAAACAATTGAAGGTTGATCAGATAATGAATGCCTTGCAAGAAGCCACAACACATGATTTGTCTTATTAAAAGGTACAACAGCGTGTGAGGAAAGTGTGTTTCAAGGGACGTTAACCTTGATTTACTGCCAACTATACCAGAGACGGTTGGCGTAGGTTGCATCTTCTGTGCTGGACCCTTCCACCATCTTCCTGGCTGTTTCTGTGCTATTAGTTTGCTCTCCCCTGGATGAATGGTGTCAGACTGTCCTCTACCTCCCTTGCAGGTCCAGAGGATGTGCCCCCCTGCAGCACGCTGTGAGGTCAACCCTCAGTGTGTGACGTGTGGAGGCCGCGCCCCGCCACCCTCTGACCCCCAGTACCATCGCCCTCTTCTGGAGAGACTCTCCCAGTTCGACCCCTGCATCCACCCCATACTCTCCCTCACAGACGGTAAGCACTACTGGGGGGGGGGACATTTTATTAAATATTTAAATTAAGTAACGCTGCTCTTATTTTGAAGCTGCAAAGCTCAGAAGGCCAGGCCTCAGTCCTTCCGTTTTACACACATGTGCGCCAAAATATCTTGCTTTTAGGGTTTGCAAGTGTGCAGGAATGGGGGGGATGGGCAGGACATGCCCCCCGCAAATGTTACAGACAGGCAATGTGGTCCCCCCAATAATAACAATTTGTGAAAAATATGGTCCCCCCCAATATCAAACGTGTTCCTAAGGTTTTGGGGGTTGGCAATGTGCCTACAAATCCATGCATTGTTGAAATAATCCATTATTATCAGTATTTCTCAACGCTGTTTGGTGAGTCCCACAACATATCCTGATCACTGTCATCTAGTTCACAACTGTTTTCATACGGGAGTTACTGAATGTAACTAACAAAACATAACCTGCACCAATATCTACTTAATGCATCTTACTGAGCACAGCGCTCCACCCTCTGTAGGCAGATACAAAATCCCTGAACTGGTAGATCTTGTTTTTGCTGTTGGCACCAGCCCATAATTTGGATGCACCAACTTGATTATCCTCTCACAGTCATTCACAATGCTGTTTTAAAGTAGCAGTCAGACACATGTTCAATGATTCAATAGAAAGCTACAGGGCTGAAGAAGTGTACCTGTATAGCACAAATAATGACAAAGACTAACTAGGTTTATAGTTTAAGGCATGTGTTCCAGGACTCAGGTATACACACAGTTTGTTCACGAAGATCGTTATGGAACCAGGATATGTGTTGGGTTCTAAAGAGGTTTGGGCAGTGGAGCTCAAGTATTACTTGGTTTATAGAAGTCTGAATAAATGATTGAAACAACCGCAGAAGGTCCCTTTTGCTTTTACTGAGCTGAATTTGTCTGCATCTTTATATTCCGGTTGCAAAATCTGTCTAAATGTGTGAAAGCCTCCACAGGTAACAGTTGAACACCGTAGATTGTTCTAGATTCAATTTCAAATGAAGCTTTGATGTATTTTGCCGCACCTCCAGCCACAGTCCAATCAGGAATCATTGTTCCCCGCACTGCAGCGTGGATTTCATCCTCTGATTTCCCCTCGAGCGGGCTTCTGTAGTAACAGCCGGTGATGTTGGCCTGGTAAGATTAGAGGCCGTATGTAATGGACACTGGGTGGGATGAGGACATCAGGATGAAAGGAGGCCAAATCAACAGAGGTGTAAGAGTGCCCAGAGCTCCAGGGCCACCTTCACACGCCCGCCCCCTGGTGGATTCAACAGGAAACTGCAGTCCTCTGACCTGTCACCACTCTGCTGAACACTGCACCGCTCTACCGCTTTCTCTACCCATCTACCTCTTGTCCGTTTCTCTCTTTCCCTGTCAGTCCCAGATGGTCCTCGTCCACGTGAGGGGCTGGTTAGAAAGCCATTAAAGATGACAAACATCCAGGATCTGATGAAGTGTGCCGGACTGGCTAGAGGTGGACGGTGCAGTCACTCAGTCACAACTAGGTCGTCTTGTTGGGGGAGGTCAATGTGACCTGATGGTGCGTAGGGCAGTGGTTTTCAAACCTCTCCTCGGGGAACACCAGTCATTCCGTGTATTTGATCTATTTCTGAGCAAGCACACCTGATTCAACTCATCTGCTAATTAACAGTAATGAATACGGTGAGCTAGTTCCGTGGCTACAACTGTGGACCGTCTGGTGTGCCCCGATGAGAGGTTTGAATACCACTGGTCTAAGGATCCAATATGGCTGCTCTAGCTGGTCCACTTATAATGAGGTTGAATGTTAAGAGTTTGGATAGAATCGCCCGGGTGACTGATGTCATCTGTTAGGGAGGCTCGGTTTGACTGATTTATTATTTTTTCTACCTGTGGATCCTGGGATGAAATAAATACAAATGTTGCATTTGGGGACACGTCTAATTTAAAACCTGAAGATTCTGAAATATATTTGATGCTGTCGGCTGACGATAAATATTGAATGCTTTGCCTGTAATCTGATACAAATTGCTGCCCAATACACCGGGAGCTTCCTAGTAAGCTAACCATTAATTTAGGCCCATATTTGTACTTCTTGGTACAATTTTTTTTAGTGTATTTGGAACCAATGTTTCCAAAAAGATGCCTGGTAGATAAGGGGGACTTAACAGTTTCTTACAATCAAAGCTGTTTGTGTGTTTGAGTGCAGACGTGACTACGAGTCTGCACCTGCAGCGTGTGCTCAAGTCCCACTGGAACAGCCGGCCTCTGGAGAAAGTGAAAGCGCAGAAGAAGCAGTCTCTGAAACACAAACTCTCTCTGGGGCGCCAGCAACACCCTCCTTCCTCGTTCTCCAAAGACAAACACATGATGGCCAACTCCCTGCCCTCCGTCTGTGAGTACCTCCTCCCCTCCAGCTCCGGGGCCCTACCCCTGGAACAGCCCAACAGTCATTTGTATCTTTTTTGTTTCATTTTGTGTGTTTTTTCTCCCATTTTCCTCACTTCCAAATTCCCACTAACTCTGCCTTATCGGCAGTTTCGCAACTCCTTTGACAGATCTGTGGGATGATGAGGGGCGCTCACATGGCTCATCCAACCGCATGTCACCCAGCCGCCGATTCGTTTCGCACTGTTCACCCGACGTGGTCGCCTTTAGTCAGATCATGCACGGGATGATGACGTTCACCTATTATACTTCCGTGATTGAACTTACAGGCACACGATCTGAACACAAGGAGTTGCTGGAGAGCGACGTGGCAGGATATATAATCTGATTTATCTAAGCCAAATCTGGGCAGTGCTATGCCAATTTGCGCCGCCTCATTCAAGAGGTACGAGAACCGATAGTCGGGCTAGAACCGCTGACTATTACGACGTAGCAATGCAAGAACTTATCCCACTAGAACCACTGACTATTACGACGTAGCAATGCAACAACCTAGCCCACTGTGCCACACGGAACCCCACAGTCATTTGTATCTTTAGATTTTTGTTATTTAACAGAGATTCTGCATTTTCCCTTAATGCAGGTATCTCAAAGGAATATAAAATGTGCATTGAGGTGAAAAACATGAATCCCCTTCATTGTAGCTTTAGAACAGTCTGTTGTAAATGTGATAAGGTAACAGGAGATGAATACCTGAAAACTACTTTACCCTCCTATGAAGCTAGTCAAAATCTCTATGTACACTTTCTACATACTGGTCACATTTCCAATAATAATCCTGTAGTATCCAGTCCCAAATTCCTCACTCTTCACTCTGAATCTGACATCTAACTTGTGTGGTTAAAACAAGGCGTGCACTAGCTAGTGAAATAGTGCCATCTCCCTTAACAGGCATTTTAAGTTTTTTTGTCTTTGGTCTAGTATTCCCTGGTAAATAAATTGATTCAGCTGCATGAAAGACAAAGCACTTTTCTCTCAGAATCATTGATAAAGAAGTTTTATAATTTGCTTAGAATGCACGGATGAGGTTTTAGAAGCACAGATGGATGAACTGATGATAATTTAATTGCAACATTACATAATTCATGCTCAGCACTTTTCTGGAGGACAAAGTTAGCAATTCCATTTCTGAGTCAGTGTTGTCAGCCTTTTTAATGCATGCAGATACACTAAGAGACCTTGCTGGAAATGTGACTTTTTAAAGTAGGTGTGGTGTTTACTTTGCAAAAATGTTTTTACTTAACAAATATAGACAGTAAGTTCTATTTTATTTTGTCTGTATTATATCTCTCAACTTGTGTTGTAAATTATTTATGTGGAGTGTAAGAATATACCACACCCACTTTTGTAGTCAGTGTGCACTGGGACGTCGGTTCTGAATGGTTGTGCGGCGTCGCAGCCATTTTGTTCATATTGCAGCATTTAAGTCATATATTTTTATTTTTCAACTAACCCAGTAATCGTTCATAAACTATTCCTGACCTGATGAGTAATATGAAGGATGCATTCAAATATTTATATTTCTTTAAACACCGTAATGAATTGCGTGTTTAAAATGTTGTTTGTCAAATCAATATATAATGTGGCGCAATCATTGTGTAGGCGTAAGCTAAAAGGACACAACGACATTCGAACCAGCAACCTTCGTACCAGAACTCTGACTCCTAAAACAAAACATTTTAATTATCAAATGATTACTCCGATTTTCTGTTAGATCATATCTACCAAGTTCCTGCCTGTTAATTTTTTTTATAGAAATGTTCACGCAGTGAAAACACCTCTGATGTGCGCTTGGGTAACTGGCCATGCTAGTTTGACATGAATTGGTTATCAAAGGAGAATGTTGGTTTCCTTTCCCTTTGGTTTGGTACAAGTAATTGTACTATTCCTAGTACTAATAAAATGAACAGTCCAGCCTGACGAGCCTCATCCTATCTGTCTACTGAATGTTTATTTTTATTTGAGTCATCGAGCAACTTAGTTTCCCTGAAATCACCCGTAATAATTAAGTTTCCTTGTTGTGGGTATCCCCTCACGGTCTATCCGTCTTCCTCCAGGCGTTCCCCACCAGAAGATGCGATCAGAGAGGATGCGTTCGGAGAAGCTGTGTTCGGAGAAGCTAAACAGGCAGCATTTGGACAGCCTGCTGGGGTCCACGAAGCTGGAGGGCCGTCCTTACTACCGAGGCGAGCGGGGCCACGAACCCTTCGACTCCAGTAAGAGCCACACGCGTAGAAGGCCCAGAGAGCCCTCTCTCTCCCAGGACAGGGTGAACAGTAAGTGGCCTGTTTTTTAAATGATAACCCATCTTCCCCCAAAGCTGCGTGAGCAGCTCAGAAATGAGTTCTGGTAAGTTTTCCCGCTGTTAACGGGAGCGAACGGCTGACACCTGCGTTCTTTTAATATCCACACGCTTCAGTAACTGTCAGACTAAACGCGTGAAGCGGACGTTGATATGTCCATTTCGACGCTGACTGAGGTGTGTGTGATGCTTCCACAGGCACACCTAGGCTTTACCTGGACGGGAGCAGTCCGTGCCCGTCAGCTGGGCTCCACACCCCCACACAGAGCCCCCTGTTCCGACAGCTGTCAGCCTTCTCAGAGACCAGCCCCATGGCCTTCACCCCATTCAACAGCAGCAACTCGGTAACCATCAGCTGTGCTCTGTTTCTGTCTGTGTACCATCTGTGTGTGATTAAATTAATCAACAGCGCTTGAAGGTAGATTGATGGTGACTGTGCCCCCCCCCCCAAGCAGCATCCCATCCGCAGGAGGAGGGGTGAGAGCTCGTTCGACATCAACAACATCGTGATCCCCATGTCAGTGGCTGCCACCACGCGCGTGGAGAAACTGCAGTACAAAGAGATCCTCACTCCCAGGTACAGAGACACAAAATGGCCGCCGCAATGAAGTCTTCTAGCCTAAAAACATGTCCGCCATCCGTTGATGAAATAAAAACAGTGTATATCTGACTGTATGGAGGTAGGCAAATTGAAACAGTGTGCGCAATGTCTGTTATTTAAGTGTTCTGACTGCCAGTTTGTGCCGTGAATATTGTCCCGTTTTAAGCAAGTTTATTATGTTAAACCTCAGTTCTCTAGTAGAACCCACCAGGGCTTCTTAAACCTCTCCTGGGACCCCATTCAATGTATTGGCTAAATCCCAAATCCATGCACACCTGAAATAACATAACTGATAATAATCTAGTCCTTACAAAGCTCATGTTGGCATGATTGAGATGCCATTTTATTCCAGCATCTAACCAGGAATTTTGTAGGGAATTTGGACTGAGGCGAGGAATTAGCCTGTGACCAAATGTGTTTTCCAACAAAAAATCCTTTAATACTTCATTTGTAATTAGTTCAATTTATATAGCACCTTTCAGGAACCCAACGCGCTTTACACATTAGCCAGCTAGCGCCAAGGATGGCAAGGGTTTAAAATGGGTGGGTTGTAATGGATTTGGTATTCTCACAAATGAAGTTTCCAGTCCTCTGTGTAGCTGCTGGGGACTATAATATCAGACTTGTGCACTTGGTTGATCTTGGAGCGCCCACAGAATACAGGGCATTTGGAGAGTATTCAAAACATTTTACTTTCTCCACATTTTGTTATGTTTCACCCTTATTCAGAAATGGATTAAATTAATTATTACCCACAAAATTCTACAAACAATTCCCCATAATGACAATGTGAAAGAAGTGTGTTTGAAATCTTTGCAAATTCAGGTAGACTGCCATCTTACTGTGTAAATAATTGATCGTTGTGCAAATATTTTCACGCAGACCTGTAATTTTATGGAATGCGAATGTATGCTTTAGGAACGTAAATAAAATTGTAATATATTTTGTTTAAATTGATGTCACATGTTCAACTCATAGCTGTTGCTTTATAGCACCACTCTCTGGGTAATTAAATACAACACATCAAGTCAGCACCTGCTTAGTGAAAACATTTAGTTAAGAACAAGGATGGTCACACCCTTAGTGTTTTAAGTTATGATATGTGGAACAGTCACGCTGCCTCTTGTTCACGTGTGTGGCGACTCATCACTTAACCTCTTCATCGTGTGACTTCCATTTTCCAGCTGGAGGGAGGTCGACATTTGTGCCAAGCCCATCACTGAGGAGGACGATGCTTTGGAGGTGAGGATGCATGTTCTTGTTAATTAACATTGTCCGTTTGTGGCCATTTAATCCTTTTTCTATTCTCACTACTGCTCAGCTGCAGGGTGTCTGGTGCCGCCATCTAGTCAGCTTTCATTCGCTTCACTCTAGAGCTCCGGCTGTCTCCTGGTGCGAACAGTGTCACTAATGTTTCACCTGTCTCTGTCCCTGCAGGTGGAGGACCTGTCAGATGCGGCGTTCTCCCAGCTTCACCAGCCCTGTGAGGACCAGGAGCGCTCACGATGGAGTTGGACAGCCATTGCCAAGAGGAGGGGCAGCCGGTCAGTAACAGCCCCATGCCCTCATGGTAGCAGGCCTAGACACCACTCTTGTTCCAAGAAGGTCGGTGAGCCGAGTCACTGACGTGTGTTCTCCCCCCTCCAGGTCGTATGTTAGCGGACGGTTGGATGGCCGCACCACTCCCCTACTTGGGGGCACCAACCCCTCCACGCCGCAGCCCTCCTCCCCAGACGCTGCCCACTTCCAGGCCCTGCAGGATTACGGCAGCGCCGCCTCCCCCTGCTCCCCGGCCAGCCCTGACCCGCTGCCCTATCCCTACCCCCCAGGGGCAAGGGACGCCCAGCGCCAGCAGTCCAGCGAAGACACGCGCTGCTCCACACCTGAAGGCACTTCTGAAGACCTGGTAGGCTCCACATGCACACATATGCTGCCACTATCAATATTCTGAAAGTCAAAGAAAAGTTCGTAAAATAATTTTTTATTTTCTAATAGTGAAATATATTTTGGTCATTAGGTGCATTTGTTCAAACTATAAAAGAAAGTTGTACACACTTTTATTGATAATGAAAAAAGTCGTTATATAGGCCTAAGTGTAAAACGCTCGAAATGTTGAAATGCTGGCGCACCAGGTTTGTTACATGCTTATTATGTGATGTTGACTTACTGTACTATTGTGTAATCATAATGCATAATTGTCTCAGCGTAGCTTTCCCACTCTTCGTCACTGTGGTGGAGAGGTCTGCTGGTGTGTTGTTTTGCGCATACTGGGGCAGCTCTCGTCTCTGTTTGTTTATGGTTCCCAAAAGGCTTGTTTTCTTTTCCATCAACTTGTCTGCCAGGGAAAGTGTTGTGAAGAATATGTCAGTGGTCAATTGTCTGCATTTACCTGTGAAAGGCTCCATAATTCTCAAACTTGTCTGGTTTGTTTGCCATGTGCTGAGTAAAATGGCACCAAGTTTTGTTGGGAACAGTTGTTCATCAATAGTTATGTTATCTCATGGTTTGTAACAAGGAATGCAGTACTTCACAAAACCTTTCCAAGCGTAGATCTCTTGACATGGTTATAAGCCAAATTAAATAGTCAAAAAATGGCAGAATGTTAGAAGAATTCTTTTTCGTTTGCTGGAGGTTTTAGCTATATAACATTAGTGTGCAAAACAAAATTACATCAAAGAACACACGCTGTTGTAGTTTCGTTAATTTGTTTTTGAGATAGTTTTTCAACTCAAGATCACATGTATTGCACAGTATTTGTGGTAGGCTATATTCGATAAACATGATCAGACTTACCGCAACAAACACAAGTTTATCGTTCTTATCCATTTTTCTTTTCACCTTTGTTTAACCAGGTTAATCGATTGAGAACAAGTTTTCATTTGCAGTCGCGACCTGGCTAAGATAAGGCGCAAGGTGCATGGCGACATTAAGTTACACAAAGTACAAATATTCAGGCAGACTGTTACATATGTAAACGGTATTAGGTTAGATAAAAAATACTGTACATTCACTGCAAATGTGGTTTAAAATAGAGAGGAATATTATTGGAATGTAAAGTGGCAGTAAAAGAGAAATAACATGATGAACATGGCTGAAAATGGTAATGTGCAGATTATACGGAAAGCTGTGCGGTTGATTATGTGCAAGATGTGTTAAGGCTTTGATGAGTACGCTAGGGCACAAACGGGCAAAGAGAAGGGGTAGAGTCAACATGTGCAGCCGTCAGTCGGTAGAGTAGAAAGTAATGATTTAAAAGTATGGGGATGGTGGACTCAAGATTCAGGGATCTCTGTAAATTGTTCCAATCGTTAGCAGCAGAGAATTGGAGAATTAGTGATGGCCGTGAGGAGTGAGGTTGCAGGCTTTTGTAGTGATAAGGGAGATAAGCCATATAACATCGTCCTCTGAAGTACGGTTCAACTCCAGATCAGTAGCATTTGTGGTAAATTGGCTTAAAACGGCTTTGCTGGTTTGAGCTGCTGTTCTTCATGAACATTACACCTCTTCATTGCCTATGTTAAATTAATTCTAATTCAAATAAAGCTTGTGAACTGACATGTTGTTCTAATGTAATTACCCTGTACGTCATCCACATTATACCTCTAAATCCTTGTTTTCAAATTCAAATGAAGCCACTCAAGTGTCACCCATGTCATTCAGACGACGGTGGTTACGGCCCGGGTACCACAATTGGCTAAGTGACCCATGACTTTGGTGGTTTAGGTAGAAACTAGGGGTAAAAGAACAGGTAAATAGTGTCTAAAAACATTTGATTTTAGGATTCTGAAAATGGAACATTGTAAAATACACATTTAGGAAAAGTCAAGGACGGCAGTGTCTGTAGCTTTAAGATTCACAGATTTATTTTAATTAACGAACTCAATAGTCAAATGACTTGTGCCTTTGGCGGTCCTAGAGTTAAAGCATTTCGTGACAACTGCCACTGTGAAAGGGGTTTTCCTGAAATAAATGTGGTTGTGGTGCTCTCTGGTACAGGTAACGATCCCCGTTCACCCCTGGGAGCGGAGAAGTTTCCCCCTGGAGAGCGACCCGCCACCGGAGCCGGAGGAGCAGCCGGGGAGCCCTGAGGAACATCCCTACAGATCCCTGCGCCGGACCTCCGGCTGCAAGACCGGTTCCTCCAAGTCAGAGTCTGACACTGGGGGTCCCCCTTCGCCTCTGCCCCCCCCTGACGACAGCACCAAGCAGAACGCCCCTCCCACTCTCACCAGACACACCCACCGGTGAACTAAAGCTCTTAACGGCAGGAAGGAGTCGACCCCACAGCGTCTTGGTTCACCAGGACCCCAAACGAGATCTAGGACAACCATGAACATCCTAATGAGACTCTGCTGTTTGATATTCAAACATCAGTCAAATCTTTCACAGTTTTTAGTGAACACATTGACACCACCGACCCCCCCCCACACCCCCCCATCACAAATCAGTTGTTTCCCAGTCACTGGAATTAATAAATTAATATAAAATATGACGAAAAGAGAAGGTGGGAAAATGCACGCGATGCCGGCCATGTTTTCTGTTTCTGGTCTGATAGAGGAGGCTGTTTAAACCTCCAGCGCATCTCCGTTTAAGATGAAGTGGCAAAACCCCAAAACAAACAGCTTTTGTCGTAGCTCGCTCTGCTGGATTCCCCTAAATTAAACATAATCATTTTTGTCTCTCCCTGCGGCTTCATGCCAACCTAAAATGATCCTTACAGATGTTGTTTTGCAAAGCTTTAGTCATTTTCTGAGCAGGTGATTTTTCGTTTGATGTTTTTCTTTATCTCTTGTCCGGATAAGTCCATTCACATTATCTGTTGTTACAATATCTGTGTTTTAATTTAACAGGTTTAAGAAGAACCCATTTCACAAATGACACAGATGGTGATGGACTGTGTGATACGATTGGCTGGCCAAACTATTGGGTTTCCTCAGTATCAGATTGTCATTTGTTATACTAGGTTGAATGAATCTGACAAACCAAGGTATATGGTGACGAACATGTTAAAATTCAAACCAAAACCTGTATTCAACAGTAAAAACGACAGCTGTATTAAATGGGACTAATCCTGCCGAAATGGAGGCATTTCATATGTCTATATTTGAACGAGGGCATGTTGGATCCATTTCAGTTTTTGTTGTTGTACTGTACTCTATTGTACTTTACACTTTAAGTATTCTTTGAATTTATTATTTTTCACAAAATCACTAAAGCCTGCAGTCGGTCAGTTAGGTTCCAGTTAAAATTAAAGCTCTGTTATTGAATGTAGTATTTTGAATATATATTGGCTCAAGTCCCTTCTAAATTGATTCTACTTTGTGTACACTAGGTTTTTTTAAGGGTTGCTGTAGTTCTGTCACAACCGAAATCAGCTTGTGGATCGTAACCTTCTTTGCCACTGGCAAGTTGCATCTGTATAGCAACGCAGAAACTGAGACAAAGGATAAAGGTGTAAATAAACCCTATTCATCTGTCTTGCATCACTGTCCTCACATGATGTTAATGTACCTGTCAGGTTGTTGCCACCTTTTTCTGATTAGATTGATCACTCCACTGTGAAGTCTCATCTGATTGGGGAGATAAATGTCATTTAATGGGGTGTGGCCATTACACATGAGAGCGGTCCCTAGTGTGTAGGGACGAATCCAGTCCCTTTGATAACGCCATGTTGACAAGCAAGCGATTCACCATCCAACCCGTTCCACGTGCTCCCTTCGATATTCCAGTGCCCTTCGCCCCAGCAGTGAAAAGCACCTGTTAGCGAATCGTAAGCTTGCATCGGCCTGCCGAAACCAATGAATGCCCTTCTCTTGTTCCTATTATCACTACTTTGGAATCATGTCAGGAGTCCTGTTGACCCTGTAAATGGAAAATAAATTCTAAGAATGTATAAACAAAATCTTTAAGATCGCTGTTTGGTTGAGCCTTAGTCTTAATTACCTTTTTTTAAGACTTCCTCATTTTCCACTTTGTTGATTGTGTTGATGTCGCTGTGAGGTCACAGGAGGCTTTCACTGGTGGATCCTTTGAGTCATTTCCCTGACAGGAGGCAGGCTGGCTGGCTGTCTGACGCTCCTTGAAGGGGTCAAAACAAGCTAGCAGGAAGACCAACAGGTACATCAAGGGACCATTCATGCCTCCCCACTTGTCCACATAGAGGGTTCCCCTGCCATGAATGATGAAACTATTGTGACTAGCATTGAAAAGCCGATATTGTATTGTGTGGGTTATTTTCATACTTAGAATTTCCAACTTGTGAATGGGGCTGGCTGAGTGGTATATTCCTTTAGCATGTAATAGTTTGTACAAAAAAAGAGTATATTTTGTAAATACTTTGTTTGATTCTTAACTGTTTGATGTTCAGGCTGTAGCTGTCCTGATTGTATAGGGAGAAGACATGACACGTACAGAATATTTAACACTTTTCTTTATGCAGAGGCTAAAACAAACAAACAAAAAATGTATGGATGATTGATGAATCCGACGGGCAGGCAGCGTTTGTGCTTCTCAAAAATAAAAGTTAATTATATTGTATCAAATGTGTTGCCTTTGTTCACTACAGAAATGTAAACAATGTTGGCTCCCTTATCTCCTTGTGTTCTTTACGACCCTGTGTCCCCTATCTCCTTGTGTTCTTTACGACCCTGTTTCCCCTATCTCCTTGTTTTTTTTACGACCATGTGTCAATCATCTTCTTGTGTTCTCTACGACCCTGTGTCAATCATCTCCTTGTGTTCTCTACGACCCTGTGTCAATCATCTCCTTGTGTTCTCTACGACCCTGTGTCAATCATCTCCTTGTGTTCTTTACGACCCTGTGTCCCCTATCTCCTTGTGTTCTCTACGACCCTGTGTCAATCATCTCCTTGTTTTCTCTACGACCCTGTGTCAATCATCTCCTTGTGTTCTCTACGACCCTGTGTCAATCATCTCCTTGTTTTCTCTACGCCCATGTGTCCCCTATCTCCTTGTGTTCTCTATGCCCATGTGTCCCCTATCTCCTTGTGTTCTCTACGACCCTGTGTCAATCATCTTGTGTTTTCTACGCCCTTGTGTTCTCTACACCCCTATGTCCCCTATCTCCTTGTGTCCTCTACGCCCCTGTGTCCTCTACGCCCCTGTGTCCTCTACGCCCCTGTGTCCTCTACGCCCCTGTGTCCTCTACGCCCCTGTGTCCTCTACGCCCCTGTGTCCTCTACGCCCATGTGTCCCCTATGCCACTTTGTCCCCTATGATCTTGATGCACCTTCTTAATCCCCATCACCCTTTTCTTTTTAGGCCTCCAGCTGCATTTCCAAATTAAAAAAAAGTTTTATTCACAAAGTGGAAGCAAAGATTTTGCTTTGGGCCTGGTTGTAGTTGTAGGTATGGGTTTATGTAAACCTGAGGCTTTTATATGGACCCAACTCTTACCCCTAGTACTAACCAATACTGTTTTATCTGATGCATGAGGCCTTACACTCACCTAAAGGATTATTAGGAACACCCGTTCAATTTCTCCTTAATGCAATGATCTACTCAACCAATCACATGGCAGTTGCTTCAATGAATTTAGGGGTGTGGTCCTGGTCAAGACAATCTCGTCAACTCCAAACTGAATGTCAGAATGGAAAGGTGATTTAAGCAATTTTGAGCGTAGCATGGTTGTTGGTGCCAGGCGGGCCGGTCTGAGTATTTCACAATGTGCTCAGTTACTGGGATTTTCACGCACAAACATTTCTAGGGTTTACAAAGAATGGTGTGAAAAGGGAATAACATCCAGTATGCGGCTGTCCTGTGGGCAAAAATGCCTTGTTGATGCTAGAGGTCAGAGGAGAATGGGCCGACTGCTTCAAGCTGATAGAAGAAAAACTTTGACTGAAATAACCACTCGTTACAACCGAGGTATGCAGCAAAGCATTTGTGAAGCCACAACACGCACAACCTTGAGGCGGATGGGCTACAACAGCAGAAGATCCCACCGGGTACCACTCATCTCCAATACAAATAGGAAAAAGAGGCTACAATTTGCAAGAGCAAAAATTGGACAGTTGAAGCCTGGAAAAATGTTGCCTGGTCTGATGAGTCTAAATTTCTGTTGAGAAAATTTGGCGTAAACAGAATGAGAACATGGATCCATCATGCCTTGTTACCACTGTGCCGGCTGGTGGTGGTGGTGGTGTAATGGTTTGGGGGATGTTTTCTTGGCACACTTTAGGCCCCTTAGTGCCAAATGGGCATTGTTTAAATGCCACGGCCTACCTGAGCATTGTTTCTGACCATGTCCATCCATTTATGGCCACCATGTACCCATCCTCTGACGATTACTTCCAGCAGGATAATGCACCAATGTCACAAAGCTCGAATCATTTCAAATTGGTTTCTTGAACATGGTAATGAGTTCACTGTACTAAAATGGCCCCCTCAGTCACCAGATCTCAACCCAATAGAGCATCTTTGGGATCTGGTGGAACGGGAGCTTCGTGCCCTGGATGTGCATCCCACAAATCTCCATCAACTGCAAGATGCTATCCTATCAATATGGGCCAACATTTCTAAAGAATGCTTTCAGCACCTTGTTGAATCAATGCCACGTAGAATTAAGGCAGTTCTGAAGGCGAAAGGGGGTCAAACACAGTATTAGTATGGTGTTCCTAATAATCC
>JACXGM010008805.1:0-28426 GCA_016801145.1 Umbra pygmaea | reverse complement strand
CTAACCCTAATCCTAACCTTAACCATTCCCCTTATGTTAAACCTAACCTTAACCATTACCCTAAAACATATTCTAAACTTACCCCTACCCTTAAAATACACAATTAGTTGCTTATCAACAGATGGTTTGTTGATAGTTTGTTGATAGTCATATCATCAACAAACTATCTGTAGAGCACATACAGATGGAATTTCAGACTCTCCAAATAAAGTGTAACCCTGTAAGTACTACAGTATATTTTTTAGTACAATATGTTATTTTCTCAATGTGGTATCCTATATTTCCTAAGTAAAATGTAATTGTTTTCGAGATGCGTAGCTGACATGAATTAGTCGTAATGTTGTGAATTTTATAGCTACACTAAAATATATATGAGATATTTGCTAGAACCCCAAGATTCTAACCTTTAAGGACATATACGATATTTATATATAACCTAAAAAATGAGCATGTTAGACGTGTTTCAAGTTTGACATTCCATTTAATTTGAGGCACATGTGTACAAGGCACGTAGATCACATTATGAGGGGACATTATTATTTTTGTTACAGCTATGGAGACCTTTGCTACATTCCTGAGTGTCTAAGCTTTCTGTAGATATATAACATGCATATATATCCTAAAAACTGGACTTGTGAACTATGATTCTAGTCCATTTTATTTTTTGGGGGGGGGGAATCTCCCGTGGGCGGGATACTGAATGCTAAGTGGTTAAACACTTCGGATGTAAATTTATTTGCTGTCAAAGTGACCCCTAAAATTAATGGGAGTCTATGGAATGCTAACGTGAGGTGATAGCCAGGTAGCATCAGAATCCACCCAGGGCTGCCTCAACTTCCAAGTCTAAGCCTACCCCCTTGAGCCACCTTAAATCGACTTCTGTATCTTTTTTGTCCCGACCCTGAATTGAATTGATTCATAATATTATTAATACAATTTTGGTGGTTTGTGAATAATTTCTTCCATAAAATACGTAGCAAAATAAGATTTTTTTTTCTACAATGGACAACATACCTGTAGAGCTGGACAATTACAACTTTGATCAAGTGTTATTGAATCAAAATATTCAACCATACATGTTTGAGCTGGAATATTGTGAGGATGAAATGCAGGAAAGGCAGGAACTTTCTTTATCAGTTGAGTCTATCTAGCCACTGTTATGGAAGTGGCCACCGGTTGAGCTCTCAGTGACAACAGAGACAGAAAGTGTTTTGTTGTTAAGAGTGGGAAAGGGATACATTTTTGGTTTCAACTATCTCCAGCCAAGATGATCATTACATTTGTTTGTAAGAATATCCGGGATTTGATGCTCACATGGATTTGACGCTCACATGGATTTGACGCTCACATGGATTTGACGCTCACATGGATTTGAGGCTCACATGGATTTGACGCTCAGTGCGCAGGCGCAAAGTTCACATTGAATTCTGGACCTTGTGGTATTTCAAGTGAAAACCCATACAGAAATGCCTAAAATGTACTCTTGTCTGTTTTCTGAAAAAATTGCAGAAAAAGCAGTGTATGACAAGAATAACGCTAGGGTAACATTTTTAAATACTATATAAAAAAATATTTTTATTTACTCTGGATTTGTCCTTTAACACTAGTCACCACAGTACTACCGGGAAGTGTGAATTAATCAAAAGGTTTTCAGAAGGACTTACAGAATACTTGGACTGACTCTCGTCGTGTTTACATTCCGATAGATTTCAGCAACATGTATGAGTTTAGCTCGAGACAAGACACAATTGTAGTGTGTAAACTTGCTGGTCTCTATCGAATTCCATGAAACCTCTGGAGGTAGCGCACAAGAAGATATCGATAGATCCCATCGGGGGCTTTGCAAACAGCATAGGTGAAATGTGTGTTGGGGGAAATTCTTCACTTGTAGGTCAATGGGCTGGCCTGGCTTCTGAGCGCATCCAGCTCAAGACATCTTGAATGATACACCCACAAACGTGTGATTGCCGTCTTGATAAATGACAGCGTAAGTACAAAAAGTATGGAAATATTTTTTTGTCTCGTCTCGAGCAAACTTGAAAATGTTGCTGAAATGTATCGGAATGTAAACGTGACCAGAGGTCATTAAAGCCTGTGTTTAAAGCCTGAGGCACAGTACTGTAGCTTTGGGTGGTAGCCATTGGCTTGATGAGTCACCATCACTCTCGTCAAAAATGGAACACAAAGTCGTCGATAGTTTCTGACTGAACCGAACATAAAGAGAATTCCATGGCAAAATGAAATAGGAATGGTAAAATTATTTAACTATATATTTTACCTGCTATTGTACAGTATGTGTGCTTTTCAATGTATTTGTGTGTTTTTTAGTGTCTGTGTGAAGGTTTAGACGTGTTTTTTCACCATTAGGTGAGGATTTTCTTTACATTCCTAGACAAGATTGCTAAACCGTCTCACCAATTTTCTCTGATAAAATACCTAGTTACCAACAACATTTACAATGCAAACAAGAAAGCCTTACCCAGACAAAATATTGTGAAATTCATTAGGTTAAGGAATTCAGCAGCAAAAGAAGACATCTCAGCAGCACCAAGGCCATTTTTCGTGGCCTCACTTAGAGATTCTGGGTACATGTTGGCTTCTCTGAAAGTCTGAACGGACCACAGTCACATTGGAGGAGAACCAATACTCTTGTTTTTACTACAGAATGGTGAAATGACCTGACCTTCCAGAGAATAGTATGGCCTGACTGCCATTCACTGTCCTTTTTCTAGCTTCCCTGACAGGGCCTGGGTAGCCAGGGTAGACCGGGCCTCAGGCCCTTGGGAACAGCCCAGAGCATGGGACAGCTTGAGAGACACAAGGCTCGTCCATCAACCCTGGGGAAATGAAGGGGTTTGCTAGGTTGTGTTTGCCAAGGAACAAGGGGTAGCCCTGTGTTTGGTTTTTATCCGTCCCATTTACATATTTGTCACATACTTGACTCAAGGCCTTTGTATGGCACAAGACAGAAGGGTAACAAGCAAACTAATTAAAAAACGGTATTCCTTTACTAAGACGTTGTATTTGGCTCATTTGCTAAGATTATGCAAGCAAGAACAACAAATTCCCCTAAAGTTCACACTCAGTTCAATTTCATCTGGCAAAACTTGACACCCCAAATCACAAGTCAAACTGATACATATTGGAATTACAGGATTTACCTTTAAGCCTCAGTGTAATTTTAGGATTAGCTCTCAAAGTCAGCTGACTCAAATTGAACAGTGTGAAATTACTTACTCAAAAGACTGTCAACCAATTCACATATTGTTCACAAATAGCAGGATCTCCTTGAGATGTTATAAATCTCCTGCAAGCCATGTTTGGTATGGCCCACTGCCTAGCCATTCAGCCAGAGCTGTAAGTAAGGAAAGATGCACTTGGCCCATTAGAGCTCCTGCCACCCAAGGCGACCTGCCACTGTGGTTAGGGAGTGACAAAAACCTTTAATGTATTTAACCAACTGGCACTATCTAATAACACAGCCACACCACAACATTGTACAGACAGAGTTTTATTAAACAAAACGGCAATGCCAAGATTTTTATTGTTTATAAACCGTGCAGTCTGTAGCTAAAGGTATTTTTAGGAATCTGAAAGACTGAGAATTTAATCTTTATCTCAGGGTGTAGCGATACTGACATACAGTTAGATTTTCAATTTGCCAAAACAAAACATCCTTCATTTTCTGGGCACTGGTTCATAATGTTCTGTCTTTTCCAGAAAAATGCTAGAGATTACTGTGTGTTTAGCTTATCAAAGTAAGTCCACTTTTTGTAATTACCCAGAACAAATATTTCCAGTCATCTTAGCTTGAGCTATTGGCACTGTACCTGGTTCATGGTGTGTTTCTGTGATTGGACAGTGGTTTTTGTTTAGGCTTCCACTTGGCCTACACCATTACATATTAATGTAAAGACATTTAAATTAATTAAGAAAGAAAGTGTGGCGGAAGTTTGCTACATTTACATCTTTTACATTTTAAGTCATTTAGCAAAATTATTACCCAGAGAGACTTGCTTCGGTACTCAGACCACACATTTGTAAAGGTATCATACTGGAACCCGTAATCTTAACACAACGATCATGTATGCCTAGTACCGAAATGAAAAAATGACATTTTAAGAACATTGTCATAGCTATCAGAATAGTATGATTTAAATCCATGAAGTGAATTAGCATGAACTTCCCTCATGGCCTGATCTCTACAGTCACACTCCCTTTAAGGAGTGAACCAACCGGGATGATTTAGAGAAGCTGAAGCACGATCTGATACAGCTTGATAAAGTACAACAGGCCCTGAACCATACAGCCAAGCATTAGGGTAGGCAAATTAATGCCAAACACGCAACTGAATACAGTAACTGTATGTTACCATGAGTGTTGGCAATGCTCTCTTGCAAAATCATTAGGGAACCAACACCCACCAATTGCTTCTGCTAAGCATAAAAAAACACACGTTAAAAAAACCATACGCAGCAGTGCAGAGTCACGGCCTCTTGTAACACTCTACCTTCTGACCCCCTGGACAATGCAACGTGGCACTCTGTAGCCACCCTGGACTGCATTAAGTTTCCTTTCAGAGATTGTTATCATGGCTAAAGGCCCACAGTGTATTCAGGGAGAGGCCAACGAGAGACGGGTGCATATCAACCAGAGGCAACTCTGACCCATTTCCTGTTTCCTTTCCAGGAGCTACTGTTGTAGATACAGAGAGTGAGACAAATGATACAGACAGTTACGGCACTGTGGAAAAGTCTTAGGCAGGGCCGGCCCCAGGCATAAGCGAACTAATCGGCTGCTTGGGGCCCCCTGGCCACCAGGGGGCCCCCAATCAAGTGCACATTGTAAAAGATCTATGTGAAAAAACTGTAAAATGGACTGGTAATTTGTTGCCAGTACATTTGAAATGATTTTACAGAAATTTTGTTCAATACAATAACAAAAAATACTTTATAAACACAGTAGATGTCTGTTACAAAGTACTATCAGCTCTGTTTTAACAGAAATTGACTGTGTTTTATAAGTTATTTTCTTTTATTGTCTTGAAAGAAATGTAGGTAAAATAATAGAAAAAGTACCAGTATATTTGTTACCAGTACTTTTTAATGTTTTTTTACGGAACAATTGACAAAGACATGACTCTGATGTCCTAACAGAAACCTGACATGACTCTGATGTCCTAACAGAAACCTGAGGACGTCTTCTTCACCTCTAGCACTTTGTGAACAGTTTACTATGACATGTGCCACACCAAAAAAACTCAGTAAAAGTACAGGCAGTTTCATTACAAACTGAGTTTCCGTTATTTTACAGAAAGTCTTTATTTATTTGAACAGATAATGTCAGTATGTCTGAAGACCTGTGGAGTCAGGGAGAAGTGGCCTCATGTGACCACGGCAACAGCACACCAGCAAACTACAGCCCTGCTCCTCTAAGCATTTATCAGCTTCAAGTCAACTAAGACACAAATCTTACCAACACAACCCATGCACACACACATACACACACACACACACACACAACCCATGCACAAATACATTGTACCAAGGCAACTTCTTACACACACACACACGGTGGGCTCTGGAAACATTGACGGAAACTCCATCTGTAATGATACTGCATGAAATTATAATTTTTTTTATGAATAACTTTTACAGTACACGCTAAGCCATATTAAATGGGGTACTTTGAAATATTTTTCTGCAATGTCCCATAATTCTGGACATTTCATCTACAAACATTAACTGCAACACAAGCATGGAGCTTTCTGCAAAATTGTGTTGGTCACACTTTTCGGGGAAAATAAACTTAACATATTCTCATTCTCCAATGTGGTGTCTGCTTCCAATGTTTTAGGATAAGCACCGGGAATTCCTTTAAAGCTACAGCTTTCCTCTTTGATCCGTTCCCTAGGCCGTAATAACAAGCTGTCTGAGATAATCATCCATCCTTGGTCAGAAGGAGTGCATACATTTTTTTAAATTAAACATTATGTTTTTACTTCAGCAAGACAAAATAACTAATGGGAGGTTGCAGAGGGCCACGTTCCAGTGCACGTCAACCTTTCCATCAGAAAATGCTCGGAGCAGAACTTCAATCAAATCAGTCTCTAAGCCTCTGACAGGCCGTACGCCAAAGCTACACCTGTCATCAAAGCTGTTATACCTACTGGTGCAGAGGGCAAATGAAAGTGGTGGTCACTTGTTTGTATACATTAGAAGTAGACTTTTGATTTGTTTACTTGGTTTGAAATTTTGGCTGACAGACTGTAGGTTCAACTCTTGAGAGGGAGAAATGTATTTACTTGTAATTAAATCAGATGGCTCAGTGGTTGGGGATTCAGACTTGTAGTTGAAAGGTTGCTGGTTCAATTCCGACTGTTGTTGTGTCCTTGAGCAAGGCACTTGACCCAATTTGCTGCTGTAAATACTGACACTCTAAGTCACTCTGGATAAGACAACCTGCTAAATTAGTAAAATGTGTAAGAAAATAATCACTTGTCACTTTTACTTTTCAGCTGTCCATCAAACTAAGTGAAATGTTGGTGCAACTGACCACACACTCAGCATTGTGGGTTTAAATGCAAATTAACAGGAAATTGTGTGTGTGTGTCTCAAGGTGCTAACGTTTAATCATCCTGGAAATGTTTTCCGTGTCCCTGATGTGAGAGATACCTGTTAGCGCCCCAGGTGCCCTCAGGTGAAAACCTTCAAAGGACTGCAGATATTAGAACTCCATCCATCATCCCGTACACTGTAAAAAATTTCATCCTGCGTTGTCAGATTTACCTAACAATATTATGTTTAATTTACACAAGTATGTTGTGTTTCTCCTCAGAAACACAACATGTTGTATAAATCAAACATAATATCTTCACAAATGAGGAGAAACACAACATGTTGGTTAAATCAAACATAATATTGTTAAGTAAATCTGACAACGCAGGATGCTAATTTCTTACAGTGTAATCTTCAACAAAGCCAGCAGTAAACAAGTGGCCAACTGCTAGGCCTAGGTTAACCTTTGCGTGTGTCTGGCCAAATGAAACCAGTTCCTCATTAATGATCTATAAACTTTTTCACATGTATTCTCCAGATAGCAATTAACCTAAGTGTGTACTGTATGATTACAAGATGTTCAATATCCTCCTAACAGCATTGTACACAGCTAGGCAGTGTGGCTTGGGGGATGCCATTCTACTACTTGATGGCATCAGTTATACTTCTTGCATTTCTTAGAATCTATTTTTGTCTCTTTTGTCTATGACATCTCCTTGCAACTCTCCCATAACTTTGGTTAGTTCAGTTTTGGGGATGTTGCATGTTCCGCTGAATCAGTTTTGTTATCAAGTACATCCATGATGTCGTCGCCACAGTAACCTGATACACAAAAAGGGCATAAAATGAACACCCGTCACCTGCATAATAATGGTATTTTGGCTTGGGCAGGTTGCATATTCATTTCACCCTCTGCTGTGCCGGTTGGTCAGATGGAGCTCTATGAGGTACAGCTGTTTAGTGTGCTTTTTTAGGACGAAAATACTCAGTCAAATGTGAGTACAACAAGTTGTGAATTATAGCATGCAGAAACAAACAGCACGGACACAAATCTATACACTTTCTTCAAATCTCACTAAAACCTCTGAAGGGCAATCAGACAGGCAGATCGTCTTCACAGGATTAACATCCATTCCCACACTCGCTTCAGAACTGAATCTGCTGTTCCTTATGACTATGCGCTCTAGTTCTCCAGTGATGCAGTCCTTTTAAACAGGTTAGCATTTGCAAGGACGCATGACAGATGCAATGTCATATACTCAGACAATGATTGGACCAGATGCCAGGTGTGTTCACATACATCTTCAACATCTCCCTGAACCATCTGTAACACAAAGCAAGCAGAGCACCATAGACCCAGTTCCGAGAAGCAAAAAGGCAACCTAACTTAACTATCATCCAGAAGAAGTCACATCTGTAGCCAAGAAATGCATTGAATCCTGGCCTACATCGTCATCGACCAAACAAATTTTAAATACTGCCCCAACAGGCCTAAAGACGATACAATCGTGCCATATTTCCCTAACCCGCCTGGTCAAGAAGAATACCTTCAAAACGGACCGTGAATTCAGTAATGTTCAACAGTGATGATATCATGCAGTTGCAGCAAATTCGTCCTTGATGCATTAATGCTGTCAGTTTAATATATGAGGTGGCATACATAAGAGGCCTGGGTGTATATGTCAATGCTGCTCATTGTCTAATAAGCATTCAGCGCCATGGTGGCCTCTAAGCTCATCACTAAGCTCTAGACACAGGGGCTGTACATCTCCGCCTGCAGCTGGGTTCTGGACATGCTGACAGGCAACCGACATGCAACATCTGCCATGCTGACCCTCAATAAAGGGGTCTCAGTGTTCTGTAATCCTTGGTTACCCACATTTGCGGTGACACACGGGACTCCGACACAACCATCGGGTGGTCGACCTGTTCACAGATGATGACGAGACTCCAAAGTGGTGACAGGGTGGTACCATGAGAACATTATCTCCATCTTCAGCTCGGTAAAGTAGCTGAGTTACCAGAAACAAAGGGGCAAGCAGCACACACACTTCACATTGATGGCTTTTAAGTGTAGTGGGTAGAGAGCTTTAAGTATCTTGTGTACACATTTAGACATAAATATGGTCGGCACACACACAAACAAAGGGGCATGTTATTGCCTCTTTTACCTTAGATTGTCAAGGCAACTGCACCCCCCCCCCCAGATTTCAAGTCAATTCAGAGGATGGATCATAAAAGCAGCTTTGCTCATTTAGGCCTAGCTCCCTATTATCTAGGATGTCTACAGTAGACGGTGTCAGGACAGTCCAGCCAACCAAGTCATGCTGTTCTCAAACTTAAAGGAACATGTACTGCTTTTGTTTACAAAGCTGTGACAAAAACAACTTTATTTCACTGAGCTTGGGTCTTCATGACTGAAAGATGCTCCGGCATGTGTGCCCAGGTTCATCAAATGCATACTGCCAGTAGCAGATTCTTGTCCATTTCTACAGTGGTCACTACCGGTTGTGTATTTTTTGACACTGTGTGACATAATGTATTGTGGCATGGCACCACATGAAAAAAAGGTGTTGTGTTCGATAAACAGTAGAAATAATTGTTTAACTTGAGGTAGGTACTGTGACCATATTGCCCATATAATGTGGACTCTATAACAATTTGATTTGATATAGGCAGTTTATTACAACTACTATAATTTTTACAGGATCAAGAGTCACTCCTCAGCTTCACAGTAGGTAATTACGAGCAGGACACTGCTTACCAGAGCCATCCATCACGATGCTCCCACAGGTCTGTCGTCTCCAGAGGGGAGAGCACAATGTCATCCCTCCTGGTCGATTTGTGAAAAAGTGGATCTAATGTTGACATTACTCCACATATACACCCAACCCAGGTGCGTGTGTCCTGAGCCATAGCGATATTGTGGGTGAAAATGCAACGAGAGTCCCTCTAAAGAGCTGCCAGCAGGGTAAGGCAACCTGTCGGCCGCAACACGATCTCCTGGGCTGAGCAATGACCTGTGAATAGTGGATCCTCCCTTCTGACACAGAGAAATGCAAATCACAAGATAACTGGTCTGACCAGATTCAGCGAGGGTGGTTCTTTGGCAGCAGACATTAATCAAATAACATAACCAATAAAGTACCTTTGGGGCTTATGGATAATAGGATATTGTGTAGCTCAGGTGGTAGGGCATGCTAGTTATAACAGATTTATGGATTCGATTCCCATTGAGCGCCAGAATGAAAAATGTTTGCACTCCAAATTGCTCTGCTACTTTACTTCTAAGAGAAACAATGGCTACTGGCTTTTCTTTTGCAAAATGCAATGTAGAGTGAGTAGATATAATCTTTAGCTTTTTGTATCTAGCGTAATAGTATCCGAAATGACTCCACAGCCATGCATTAACTAAATCTTGCTAATATTATTATTTTGTTCTTTTAAGCACTACCTATTACTGCGTCGTTTGGTTTTTCCACCAAACGATCCTTAGAGAGATGCAGTAACTGTTAGTTGCTTTAGAAAATAGCTTCTACTAAAAGACAAAAATTCATAACGATATGCCACAAATCGGCCTTGCTATTATAAAACAGTTACCAACGTTACTAGGTGTACATGACTAGTGCAGTATCCTGGCACTTCACATTGTATTTTGACTAAGAGCCCTAAGAAGTGCTACATAATATCTAATTTACCAAACCCCACAGCATAATGAACTAAAATATAAGATACAGTACAGTGAAACATCTTAGCCTGAGCTGCTTCTCTGTGGAAACCCCCCCCCGAACAAATCCATTTAAAATGCAGACCTTTTGTCTCTTAAGAAATCCAATTATGCCATTATTTTAGGACTAATTAGGGAAACAACGTAAAGATGATTTAACACAGGGCAACAAACCCAAAGCAAATTGATTCAAAAGAGCCCAAACGCAACGAGACAATGCTTTTACAAAACACACCCCCTACACTCTTGTCATATAAAATATGACGGCAGCCAACGCTGCCCACGCTCCTCTGGTTGCCTATTTCACATTGCCTGGGGTCACATCCTAAATGGCCTACTATACAATTCCCTATGTTTTACCAGTGTATATAGGGCTCAGGACTAAAGGAGGGCACAATGCAGAGAAAAGGATGCCATTTGGAACACATGGTGAGTCAGAGTCAGGTCAGATCAGAATCACTAGCGGGCTAATTGAAATCCTACATGTGACTAGCACCACCCCTAATCCAGCAGTTTTCTTTTGAAGTGCTCCAAGCCAGCTGTAGGATTTTTAAATCCTCAATCTCGGCCGCTGGGCCCAGACGAAGATCCAGCGGATTAGCCATGTAGCTGGTGCTCATTGAGGGAACCGGCTGGCAGCTAGAAGCGGAACATGCCATGGTCAGAAAGAAATTGTATCCACTGTTCCATCGTAAAGTAGCGGAATGTTTCCTTTGGGGGGGACATTTTTTGAGTGGAGATTTTTTGTTCTTTGCCGGCCTTACCATTATATTGAACTACAGTAGCCTCTCACTGATATGAGATGGTAAAGATTTTCACAGTAGGTTGAAATTGACAGGAAATGCAGCAGCAAGAAAGAGGCTGGATTAAATAAACTCAATCACTTGGATTGTTTGGCTAAACAATTTGAGATATACAGTAACTATTATAACTAGATACAGTGGGCTCCAAAATGACTGGCACCTTGACTGGCAATGCAGGGATTTTGGACCATTCCTCTATGCAGATCCTTTCAAGATCCTTCACATTCTCGGGTTTGAGCTTATCAATTCCCCTCAACTCAGCCCACAGGTTGTCGATTGGATTGAGGTCCGGTGACTGAGATTGCCATGGCAGAACATTGATTTTATTGTCATGGAACCATTTCTGTGTAGATCTTCTGGTATGTTTTGGGTCATTGTCTTGTTGGAAAGTCCACCTTTGGCCAAGTCCCAGCCTTTTGGCAGAGGCAACCAGATTGTCAACCAAAATTGCCTGATACTTGGTGGAATTCATTATGCCATGAATCTTGACCAGTGTCCCTGGACCTTTAGAAAAGCACCAAAACATCACTGACCCACCACCATTTTTCACCTCGGGTATGAGGTGCCTCCTTGTATGCATCTCTGTTTCGATGCCAATAATGCCGATGCTGTATCTGACCAAAACGTTCACTTATCTGACCAGAGCACCTTCTTTCAGTCATAATTATGTCATTTGTCAAACTCCAAGCCCTTGCATCTGTGTCTTGGCGTCAGAAAGGGCTTTCTTCTGGCAACCCTTCCAAAGAGGCCGTGGTTGTGGAGGTGGTGTCTGATTTTTTAAACCTGGTGACCCAGGGATGCCGACAGGAATATGGAATATGACTGTGCAAAAACACAATTTGGGCCCCCTTCCGGCCTGGGCCAGGGACATCATTCTCCTTTGTCCTCCCTGTCAGCGTCCCTGGGTGACCCCAAGATGCCACCAAGGCCTGCAATTCTTTCACAGTGATTCTTGGGGTTTTTGTTGCTCCTCTCACCATCCTCCCTATCCTGGGGGGCAAAATGCATATGCATCCTCTACCTCTACCAGTTTTCAACTGTTCCATATCTTTTTTGTAGACATTACCAGATTAATGAAGGTCTATGACCATGTCTTTTTTGAGCTGCCAGTTCTTTTGTTTTCTTCATGGTGATGGATGACAAAGGGATATTGCATGCATGTTACCTCATTTTTATACACTAGTGGAACAGGAAGTGATGTAATGGCTCACTGTAGTTGCATAAGACTTAGATTATTTTAAATAAGTGGAATTTAATTCCTGGATAAATTTTGGCATATGGTATTCACATTAATCTTTAAGGGTAAAATCTTGATTTGGAGGACATTGACTTTTAATTTAATAATAATACATTTGTTTTGTATAGCGCCTTTATAAGTTGCTTTCTCAAAGCGCTTTACAGGCAGACATAATCAATAAATGATTTTGGTTGGTTCCATTGACACAGTAGTAAAGTAAAGTATTTCTCACATGTTGATATTTTTGAGGTTTTCTCAATAATTGTATTGTTTATAGATTTTACAGTATTGTTTGTGAATTGCCAATCAGGGGTGCCAGTAATTTTGGAGCCCACTGTATGTGCCACTGGATGCCGTACATAAATTGCTAGTGAGTAGTTATCTTATTTGTAGCCTAGTACTCCATAAATAAAAGAGCACATTAAAATAATGTCCTGGAGTCTTACTGTAAAACCTTACTGTATAAGCTACACTAGATAGGGAACGCTCCAAGTGAAAAGCGATTAAAGCTTCATTTACTTTTAACTTTATCCCATTTAAATACGATCAGTATGCATTCAAGTATTTAGGTCTACATAAATCACATTAACTGAAACCCATTCGTGACATACTGTATAGCAAATACAGAGCAAGCAATTGTCTTAATTACAGGGTAATTTCCAAGATTTTTCAAATAATTCCCTTTATCCCAACATTCTGTGGTTCCAGGTTGGTAGTTGTAGGTTATTTGAAACCAAGCTTGTCAATTAGACTGGATTTCCTCAGGGCACAACAAGACTGTTTGTTCTGTTTTGTTCTAAGCAAAAGAAAAGTGTGAAGTTTTTCCGTATTGAAGCATGACTTCCAAACTGATATAAGCAGGACAAAAAAATCTAAGGGAATATTAAACAAAGAGATATCAGCATTATTTGGACAAAATATGTAGAAACACAAGTCTTATGTCAAAATGCCATGTTGTTTTTGCTAACCACCAAATATTGGCAAACTAGCCAGTCAACAGTGTCCCTGAGAGGTTCTTGCTGTACAGTCTGATACTTTTTGCTCTCTCTCTCTCTCTCTCTCTTCTTCACACCACTTTGTTAAACGGTGCTCAACTTTTAGTATCATTTACACGGGACAACATACAGGCTCTTGTCCAGGTCTCAATTTGTCAGTGAGATATGCATCCATGTTGGCACCCCCACTGTGATATGATGTACAGGCGCTCCTGATTTCCACATACAATATTGCATAGGAGTGGCTCAGTTCACCCCACTCTCTCTTCTGTAGGGACATACCAGCTCTCCCATATTGTTTGGCTGGCCTGTGAGTGGCTAAAGCCGCTAAATGAGAAACAGAGGGTGTTGTACACCCAATCCTCTTTGAAGACTGTCCGAGACGTGTGAAGTTTCTGACGCGGGACCGGGTCAGAGAAGAAGGGTGACTGTGACTGGAATATGATGGGGTTTAGAGGGGATAATGTACTCTCTGACAGCTGCAGAGGGCTTGTAGACAGGGGCTGCAGGGGTGGATCGGATCCCTATGAACTTGAGGGAGACATGGAAAGTGTTTTCTCTCGTTTCTTTTGTTTTAACAGAGCTACAAGAAAAAGCCAATCACACCACAAAGGAAGGGAATGAACCAGTGATGTTAAATATTTATTTAGGTACCTTCTCAAGGTCAAGTCAATGTCACGGTAAACTTTGTTATCCACAGGTAGGAAATTCATGTGGTCACCATTGTTTCTCCATTGTTATACAGCCTACTACATAACATTAAAAACATAAATATAACATTAGACATACAAAGCAAGAAGAACATTGAAGAAACATGACAAATATGTATGAATAAATAAAGATTGCTGTACATGCTGTACTTCTTGTCCTAATTTTCCTTTGCAGGAGTCTGTCACTTGACCTGTTGCTCCTTAGGAAATTCTGATGAAGAGTTAAATCATTTTTGAATTTGTTCTGTCTTTTTTAAACTAAGGTCATTATACTTTTGAGCTACAGATACCTGATCAACTCCAATGATCTTACTGGCTGTTTTGACTATTCGTTGCAGTTTCTTCTGGTCGTTAATATACAAGTTACCATTACCAAAGACACAAATAAGGCCAAATGATAAGACACTCTGCAAGAGAGCTTTGTAAATCATCTGAAGAATACAGCTGTCTATTCTAAAATGATTGAGTTTCCTATTCTTTTGCAAGTTTTTGAATTTATTTTGTGCACATTCATTAAATGTCAGTTTATTGTCTATTTCAACACCCAAATATCTTTATGTTGTAACCCGCTCTACAACTACACCATTTATATTTGAGGGTGTAGCTATAATTCCCTTTTATTCAAATCTATGGTCATCTCCTTTGTTTTCTTCACATTAATCACAAGGAAATTATCTGTACACCATATAACAAACCCTTGCACCTCCCTCTCAAAACCCTCTAGGGATGCAGTATTAGACTTGACAAAATCCACTAATGCTGTATCATCAGCGTATTTAAAATAAGTATGATCTAAGGAGGTTGCTTGGCAGTGTATAAGGTGTATAGAATAGGGTACAGAATGCACCCTTGTCGTGCCCCTGTGTTTATGGCTTTTAAAGATGAGAGAGATGAGTTGAATTTGACTTGTTGACTACGATTCGTAAAAACGTCAGAAATCCACAAAACTAATCTTGGGTTAACCCAGAGGTGTACCAATTTTTATACCATCAGATGGGGTTAAATTGTGTTGAAGGCACCGCTGACGTCTATGAACATAATCTTGACAAGACTCTTTGCCTGTTCAAAGTGCTCATATGTGTTGTTTGTCAGGGTCAGCAGTGTATCTTCAACCCCTCTCTCTGCACGATATGCAAGCTGGTTTGGGTCTAAGGATAATGTGACCTCACATAAAAGCTGTTTCAGGATTTTTTTTAAACATTTCATTGCTCTAGATGTTAGGGCAACAGGGCGCAGGTCATTAAGTTCCCTAGGTTTATTGTTTTTGGGTACGGGCACGATCAAAGATTTTTTCCATAGACAAGGAACTACACCGGTGTCTATTGACAGCTGGAACACCCTTGGATAGGGCTGTGCCAACTGATCTGTACACACCCTTAATATCCTGCTGCTGATACCATCAGGCCCACTAGCTTTATGAGGGTTGACATGTCTAAAGTAAGATTTAACCTCATCTACAGAAATGTCAATGTCCCCACATTTCATCCTACTAATTTCTTCATGAACCAATTCCTGTTCAGCTGTAAAATCATGAATATCAAATCTGCAATAAAAATAATTCAAATGATTGTCCTTTTCAGATTCATCTTCCACTGCCATGAGATGTTTCTTAGGCTTGTATCCTGTGATTGCCTGAATAATTTCTAAAAAAGTTATCTAATTTACGTTTATATGCTGCTTCCATGACTTTTTATGCTTTTCTGCACAGTCCTTATCTCTTCTCTATTACCTCCCAATTTGAACAGTTGCTTTTGTGGTTAAGAAGTTGTTTAAATTCTGGGATTACCCAGAGCTTATTGTTGGGAAACATCTTAACAGTCTTTTTGGGGATAATTGTGTCCTTGCGGAATGTTATGTACCCCGAGATAGCAAGCGCCGCTTCGTTGACGTTCTCGGTCCCGCCGGTCACTACGTTCCAGTCTGTGCGCTCTAGGCAATCTTGCAGTGCTTCGGATGAAGCAGCAGTTCAGCTCTTAACCTCCAGCTTTCTAACTTTCTCACGCCGTAGCCTGGACACATAGGCGGGTATCAGTTTGATCATGTTGTGATCCAAGTTCCCAAAACCGGGCAGTGCTTTAGAGTAGAAGGCGTCCTAAATATTTCCATAGCACTTGTCGAGGCATGCTGTGTTGCAGGTGGGACAGGTGACATATTGCTGGTGTGTGTGTAAATGCTCCTTTAGACTACATATATTGAAGTCTCCCATCACAAAGTTAGCAGAATCTGGGGTCTCTGACTCCGCCTGAGCTACAAGTTTATGAATCATAGAAGCGGCAGCTTGTGTATCAGCAGAGGGTGCAATATACACAACAAAAAGTCTAATTCGGTGTATTTCTCTGGGCAGGTGATAAGGCCTTAAGCTGAGCACTAGTAATTCAATGTCCTCTGTGTATACTTGATGTTTTATTGTAATTCGAGCAGGGTAAAAGTTCTTATTATTAATGTATACACACCTCCACCCTTACTTTTTCCAGAGTTGTGGTTGCGGTCCATCCTCACCAGCAGAATCAGGGTCCGCCCCCGTAAGCCAACTTCCTGTCAGGTAGATAAGGCAAATAACTGATAGAGTGCAGGCCTGCAACTCATCCACTTTGTTCCGTAAGCTTTGGACCTTACCAAGCATGACAGATGGAAGAGATTGTCTACAGGGTTGCCATTTAATCTGCTCCCGGACTCCTCCTTTCCTTCCGTGTTTCCTTGTTTTGGCATTGTTGCCTCTGACACATTTGGGTGGTAACAATGACGTGTCTTTGAAGCAAAGATAGGTTGAAGGGAGTCCGATTTTAAACAGAAAGTCCCGGGACTAAGTGCTCCGAGCCGTCTGGCCATGGTGAGGGCCAACACCATGACACCTTGTTATTGATTTAATTAATCCACAGTATTACGGCATATAGAAACACATTAAAACAAACAAAACAAACAATCACCAGTGTTCCTTAAGAAGATAGGGAGATGTACAGTGTAGGTTCTCAGTTTTAGCAAGCTGAACAACTCTACAACTGGACTGGTTCTGAATCTGTTGGAGACTTGAATACTGGCCAACAGTGCTGAGACTGGCTGGACCTATAGAGATGACAGACTGATAAAACCTACCAGTCAGCCATCTATAAACCACAGGAAGGCTGAATCTTTTCAACCAGATCTCAACAAGTCTCCGGTTCTCTGATTTGCTTTCAGGCAGCCTTTGGAAGTGACCCGGTCTGTAGTTACATGAGACCTTCCATGTTGGATCTTCCATATCTGCTCACCTTGTGAGGAACACAGACCCCAGAGAACTTGTTGCCCTCAAGAAATAATAGTAGTTTAAAATATTTGTTTTTGTCCTTTCTTCCCAACACCAAAATCAAAAATAGCAATGAATACCATGCTCTGTAAAAGCCTGACTTTAATGTAAAATGTAAATGGATGCTCCGTTTAGAAGAGAGTGTCTATGTTTGTAACCTGAGAAGATTTTGACTGATCAGGTCAGAGTTCAAGACAAGTAGCTTCAAACAGTCAATTAAAGATGGGCTTATTTGGCCTTGTGGCATCTCACACCACTGAGGTATGCGGTTATTCCCTGGCAACGCACAGGTCGTGTGTTAATGCTTACATATCCAGACTTAGGAATTGAATAGATAGAATGTAAAGCAAAAGCAATATAGAAATGATATCAGTAATTATAACCATATAAACTGAATATTAGGATTTAATTTCTTGTTTTGTCTACCATTGAGTTACCTTGTCAAAACAAAATTGGTGGCTTCAACAAACTTCAACAAATATTTACTGGAATATATGCAATCATATTATAGATTAAAAGTGCTGAACTACAAAGAAAGATCATCAAACAACATATCTCAAGAGACTTGGTTAGTTGGATCATTGGTTGGATGAGAGCTGTGCCCCTTTCCTCTCTGATCTATCCACCGGGTTGAACAGGGCGCCAACCTTGCCTGCATACTAAAATAAAGGTTAACAACTGCAGCAAAATAACATCTGAGGGGAAAATACAGTATTTAGCACAATGTGTGAATCAAAGGATCTTTCAGCTTTTCTCAAGAACCTCTAGTTTATTTTGTAGGTTACGCTGACTTACAGATTATCTTGGAAAAATAAAACATTTGCAATAGTACAAAGTGTTTCCTAAATTAAGCAATTTGCCTTGTTCTAGTCTCTGTAGAAACATTATTCTCTCTTAGCTTTGATCTGTATATTCATTCCTTGAAATTTCTGCCATGAGCGCTTCGTTTTCATACTTCACTGCAATGCAAATTAATATTTTCCATCTACACTCTGTGCTGATCAAATTCTCAGCATGATAACAAGTAGAAAACGCTGCTGAATATTTAGGATGTGCCACTCACAGATGAAGCAGATTATGATAATCAAGCACTTAACCCCAATAAATAGGACAAAAAAGATGGCAGGTTCTCCACAGGATTCAAGCGTCTCTAAAGGCACAAAGTGGGGTGAGGGATACATCTCAAAAACCCTTAAAAAATATAAACCAGGCTTCTGAATAGTTTACAAATTCCTAGGTCAACAGTAAAGTTTATTGTTGTTGTTGTTGTTGTGTTTGTTCGATCTAAACGGTATAACTCAGGGTTCAAATCCTACTGTCATCAATGGATCTAGCGTAATACATTAGAGCGTACTACAGATCCATGTCCCATGATTCCACTAGAGAGTAGGAGAGTGTCTGACTGTGACAAAGTACCAGTGCGGAGAATATGAGCAGTGACCGAACATAAAGATCTGCTAGCGAAAGTCATTCATGCGTTTAAGCTTGCACAAACTTTGCTGAATTATTCAGTGAAATGTATTTCAGGGAAGGCATGGCAGCAAGAAGGAAACATACAGCCCACAGTAAAATGTTTCCAGTCTACAGACACAGTCATTGAAAATTACAAGGCAGTATTTATGATATGGTACAATAAAAATTAAAAACATTGAACTGAACTAGATAAATTTGCAATTGATCTGATTAAAATTGATGCCCTGGAGGAAAACTAACAGGGCCTGGCAATGGAGCGAGCCATCTTATCCCTGACCCGGATCCTGGTGACAGCTCTGACTGGAGAACGCCCAACCTGAGGTAATGGACAGAGAGAGCCTTCCGGATCCTCTCTGCACATGGGCTGGCTAAAGGGTTGATACTGGTTAGAACTGGTTTAAACATCACTATCATGGCTTGGAACTCTGAATTTGGAGCTCGTCCACCACTGACCTCCGCTGTGCTGTCACCCACTCCGGCATAATGGTGATGACAAGTGTGCAACAGTGATTTGTGGTGACTGTGTGGGGCAGCTGAGTCTGAGTCTCCATATAGAAATGTGGTGAATTTCTGTTTAATGCTTTCAACAGTCCAGAGCCAAACAGAAGGAAAGGAGAGAGACAAAGTAGTGTAAAACAGAGAAAAAAATATATATCTTAACATTGCCTAGGATGGTCCAGTGGAATAAGCTGCTGCCTCTGGCGGACATGTGCTGTGGTCCATTATGACCCAGTGTCCTTTAGCAAGGACACTCTCCTCTATCTCTTCCCATTATCTTTGTCTAGTCATGTACAAGTATATATTTATCTTTAAATGTATCTATACATATATCTATACAAAGAAAAGACTAATGTATCGATAAAGAATGTTTTCTTTGAACAATTAGAGCTCACGTTGATTAAAAACAATTACTTTACCATGGGCTTTATTTTGGATAACCCCTAGGAAAGGATGTGTAAATGACATATTCAAAGCAAAGCTATTATACAGGCCTTGTGACAGTCGATAACAATCAGGAAACCTTTTTTCTTCACGAAAAGCTTTTTCTCAATTCGTCTGTTGATTAACTACTAGACTTGCACTCCAGATCTGGAATCCAGGTCTACAACAGGAAACAGTGGGCAGCACGAACAGAAGGATAGTGTGTGTTTGTGTGTGTGTGTGGGGGGGGGTCTGGATTAACTGACCAACTAAGGACCTTTTCATGTCCCCACGAAGATAGCTACATCTGAAATGTGTGTGTGTGTTTTTCCTACAGTATTTTGTCACTAACGGTAAATGACAGTATAACTCTAGTACTGTGAAGAATTTATCATTGTGCAAACAGCTAACACAGCAATCTAGCGAGGCCAAAACAGATGAAAGCACAGTCTTCATTTGTCATGTGTTTGAACACAAAAAAGGCACAGGCCAAGGAGCGACAGGCACGTTACACCAGCCATCCATCACCCTGGTGGGGGGCCGCAGCAGAAAGGCTGTCCCAGGACATGTCTGTGTGAGGCTGCCTAACAGTCCATTAGCTACCATCCACTGCTACCATACCTGCATTTTCCAGTACCTGCAACCCCCACTCCCCCATGCTACATTGCAGGATAATGACCCGTACGCCTGAATCCTCTATTTCCACTTCCTTGTCATCCCCCACACCCGCCCTGGTCCCATCCCGTTACTCGGCTACAACCCCTGGCGGGCACACCTGCCCTCCTCCATCCACAGTTCCACCTCGGCGGTACCATCAGGGTCATGCAGGGTCATTAACAGGATGTGACCAGGATCCATTTCCATCACAACGCCACATAATGGAATGTGTCTAAGGTAATAAGGATGAGTAGAGCATTACCGCCTTGCCTTGGGTAGGTGACAGTCCATTCCTCAAGCCAGACATGGGATAACTCACTAATGCATCACAAAGCACCCAGTGTCAAGCAGCTCGTCCAACCGCCAATGATATGGACCTAATGCAATGTTGATAATTTTTATGGTGCGGATGTTAAGTAGAAGGACAGTTGTAGTATAAATACAGGGCATGTGTATGTTGTGTGAATTAATAAAGTCTAATACAGTTAATACAATCAACATGAAATGGATTGGTTCCAGCTTTAAATCTATCTGCATTTTATAATCCAATTATACAGAAGCCGAAATAGAATACTATTACACTCCATTGATTTGAAATGCATTGTGGAAGTCTCCACATTAGTTAATCTTTACGAAATAACAAATATTCCTCTCAAACCTGAGTACAGAGCAACATGGACCACTCATGTATCCCTTGCCTGAAATGGTGCCCAGGGGACCTGATGTCTGTTCTTGACACGTGTGGGCATCAAACATTAGTCTAGTTCTGTAGATCACAGCTACTAGCCCACAGTCACACAAAGAATACACCCAAACTGGTTGTCTGTATTCCCCAAAGTGCACTAGCAGAACATGAGCAAAAATAGTGAACTATAAAGAGAATAGGGTGCCATTGAGGATGCGTACGCGACCTCTGAAGGACTCCATCTTCTCATCTGAGGAAGCCAACGGTCTATTGTTATGCTGATGGCCTCCCAACATCGTCATGAACAACAGAGCCCCAACTCACACGCCACACCATCATCAATATGAGCCAGACTACAGATGGGGCTTCACACCGAATTAAAACCACTCATTCTCGTATTCACAACATCAGTTCGTAAACCGTAAAAGGTAATCAGTGATGGTGTGATTTTTCAACTAGTGACACAGGTTGTCCAGTAGGGTTTTTCAAATATGTTGCATGTAACCGTTGACAAATAGATGAACAGGACAGGGAGGTAGCATTGTGAATGTGTTATAGCATAAGATCTAAGCTTCGTGATAACTAGGTCTACAAAACGGTAGAGTGTATCATCTGGTCACCACCAGTTATTTCCTCTAAATTGACTGGAAACCATAGATAGCTGACATGGCTACATGATTTAAGCCGAACTGACAGGAATTCGGGCACAGCATGAGCCCAAGGAGGGGAGCGGTCTTACTGGGAGCAGAAGAGGAGGGCAAGGGTTTGGCCCCGAGCAACCTTTGACAGAAAATATGGGGCAACGAGACCACTCCCAAACAGATGCACTAAAATCCACATAGCAACACCCCCCATTCCCCGCCAACACCACCCCTCTTCCTTCCGTTGAACAAAGCCCCCTCCTTTCCACCACAGAGGGTGTAACGCCCAGCCACAAACCCAAACCTCTGGCCTCTAAAGATGCTGTGTTTTTGGGGTAGGAAACACACTGACACTGGACAGGGGTATGGGAGTCTCTGTGCCCTGGCTCCACTCACATCCACAGTGGATCAGACCCCTGTGACAATGAACTGAACTGTGTGAAATTAAACTTGCATGCATTTTACAGAGATTTAGTCAAACATGGTTGGGTTATATTTCAGATAGAGTTCAAAGCTCCCACTGCTTAAATAACTTACCTCTTAAAGATCTCAATTTTTTACGAGAAATAATGTATTATTGTATAATAATAACAGTAACTAATTTGTAGCCTATTAGACTTGTTTAGAGAATCAGACAGTCTTCCTTTGTTCTGAGTGTAATTTATTATTGTCAAAGACAGAAACAGATTTTCTAATATATTTAACATTTGAAATTGTTTGAATTTGCCACATTTAAAAATATGCCAGTACATTTTATTCATTTATAAAATAAGTGTTATTCAGACAATTATTCAGACAGTTATTTAGACAATTACGATCAGTTTTGTTCTCCTGTATTCTGGTTATGATTCTGCCAAGAGGATGGGGCAAAGTGAGTCAACAAGATACACAAAAACACTGCGCACTACATAAAGTATCATATTGCACCTAGCTTTTCTATTCTTTTCAATTCACTTAGGCTGTATTGAGTATTTCCTTTCCCAAATAGCCTAATCATTTTAAGAACAGTTTCTTTGGATGCTCGTTTGAATCATATGCGACCACATATACATTCGTTTTGTCGCTTATTTTATTGATCCAATAGGCAGTTTGCGGTCACTAAATAAACCAAATACTTTACTTACTATGAATTCCTCCGCCTGCTGTCAAACTTCGCGCGTATCACAGCTTTGGAATAGAATAGTCCTCGGTTCTAAAACAAACATAGCCTTCACTCCTCTGTTGGCTGTGCAGGTTATTGTGCAGGTCGGTATATTAGCTCTGTGACTCTTTGAACGTCTTGAAAATGGAATACATTAGTTGACGGGTGTTTAGGATGAATTGCAACGCCGGTCCTATCAGAGGTCGCGGAGGCGTGTTCAATACTGACTGGAACCGTCCCAATAGGCTCAGGCTGTGCACCTCGACAAGGTAAGCTCAAATGTAACAGACATCACACTTTCACTTCGGCTATTCATTCTTGCGACTAAAGAAAACTACAGGATATTTTAGTCGTACATTTGACAGTAGTTTGTACAGGTATGTTAATACATAGGCTGAGCTATTTCTGTGATCTTGTCTTCAGCTCGTTGGCATCCAAGCTGTAGTCCATCTCTAATGCACCCCGTGTTTAGGCAAGGCTACATTATTCAATTTCTGTATTATAAAGGAGCTAAATAAAAACTTTGACCAGTAACTAACTAATAATTGGTAGTAGTTCAACCCCCTCCATTGGTCCAGGTGGTGTTTATTACAAAGGTATGTGTGTGTATGTACAAGCAAAATTAGGGGTACTCTGTAGGACCTTTCTAGACTAGTCAAATACACTCCCTGGCTCACAGGTCTAGATTAATCCCTGAATTGTGGGTAAGGATGAAAACCAGAAGTGCTTCACCTCTCCAGGACCGGATTGGCCATTCCCTGATTTAAGCAAAAAGGCATATGTGTATTTATGTGAGAAACACCGACGTTATAAATTACCATGGAAATATTCGATTAAACAACGGGATAAATCGTAGCAGATTACTAAATTATACCAGAGTATTTACATTGTTTGATATAAGTAACACTGCTGGATATAGCCAGCCATCGAATATTGGTAATAAACTAGCCTATCACGAACCCAGGTACTACACCACTGCAGCTGGGTCCGTTGAATTTTTTGGGTCATAGGCCTAACTGACGTTATGGCGTTTTCAGAAATGAATTCAGACAATGGCAATTTAGGTATCAAACTATTCGGGTTGTAATAAATTATAAAAATGTAATCCTATAGCAACGTGCGTTTTAGGGCCATACAACTCCACATTAAATCATTCAATTGATTAAACATCTATTAAAGTAGGGTATGCAAATACCAGTCGTTTTAATTTTTTTGTCTATTTTGTTTTGGCGGTTACTCGAATACAATTTAAAGGCTGATCTGAGACAATGAAGATAGGCTATGGAGAAAACAGGGTGCAGGGCCTATTGTGGGTAACATCTGGTCAAAAAATTGTGCAAAGAAAATAACAACATAATCTGATATTCATAGTCATTATATAGATTAAGTTACTCTATTTATATGTTTTACTATGTATTTATATTGTTATTATTATTTTTACATACATATATACATTTGTATTTATTATTTTTTTCTTAATATTTACAAATACAGCACACATCTCTGGCACTTTACCACTGTGATTTACCAATGTGACCTAGCGTGGGCGTGATTTAAGTGCTGATAATGTATTTTAAAGATCCTCAGTTCCGATGCATAAACCAATGGGGAGTGTTGCTTGCGCGTGATAAATAAATAAATCAAGCCCACATAAAAGGATCTGCCTAAAGATACACTTCAAAAGGAATGTGTAGGAACGGTATTTATAGTCTGGAAGTTTCATTTGATTTGTGCTATGAGTATGCACACTAAATGAACAGCATGTCATTTGGGTTTAGGGTTGATATATAGATCACAATAATAATAATAATAACAATAGGTACACTCAATGTGGCTGTTTTAAAATAATGTCTCAGAATATTAGGCTATTTTTCTGAGATAAAGTTTGATGTAAAATTAATTCATAACCAAGGGACCTTACATTTTCATTTGTACCAATTTATTGTTTTTATAACGCAGGATATAGACATGCTTGGAAATCTGTAGCCTATATCCAATACAGTAGATCAGGGGTCCTCAAACCCTTCCATGGAGGGCCTAGTGTATGCTGGTTTTTGGTCTTTCCCTTCAATTAGAGCCAAATTAGGACCTAGACTGCCAGGTGAGGGGAGATCCTAACCAATTAGTGTGCTACACCATCAGCTTTGTACAAGGTAAAAGCGAAAACCTGCATACACTAGGCCCTCCGTGGAAGGGTTTGAGGACCACTGCAGTAGATGCTAGTGAATTTTAATTCAGGAGGATGGGCTCATGTTAAGGTGTGGAGTGGAGTAAATGGAATGGTATCTCACATTGGGTTTCACGTAGTTAACTCCATTCCATTTACTCCAGTCCATACATTTCTAAGAGCCCATCCTCATCAATTAAGGTTTACCAGCATCTACTGATGAAATACTAATGAGAAACTTCAGAATGTAGGTCTATCACTATTAAGCTGTCCATTTTTATCATTATCATTTTTGGGAATTCAGAAAGAGACATGAAAACTGAACAAGGTGATTACCTAAAATGCCCCCAACTTAGTGGAGTGATTGATGAAATGTATGGGTCATTTGATCACATTAATAATTCATTAATGAACTAAGATTAGAGTTCCCTGTTGCCTGGAGCGGTCCAAGGCACTTCCTCTAAGTACTAACGCAGCATGGATTCAATCTGACCTTGTGCCTGAAAAAAATGTTACACCTGAAGTATAGATCTAAAAAAACCTCCATTTGCCATACGTAATTACAACCTCCTTGCTGAGGATCAGATGTCGTCTAATGGCGGAGTGAGGACGGCAGAGGACCCTGTGTCAAGATAAGGATTGTTTCACCTCAGGATAAAAGGAGAGAAAAGAGACAGATGCAGGTAGAGGGCAGATGAAGTGAAGGGTGAGACAATGATGGTATGAAGGAGAGGAGGCGAGTTAGCTGAGGAACAGAAATAGGTACCATGTCACACACACCTACAGCACTTTATCCTACATACACTGTATCACTTAATTCAGCCTTGCATGTCATAACTAGATGTATCTATGGAGTTGTGTATACAGAATTCTTATAGAAATCCAACTGGAAATACTCCAGAGTATACAGACTATGAAATCATAGTCAAGTGCTATTGTGTCTATTTTAGGCCTTGAGCATTATTATCCTGACGTTTTTTTGTTGTTTGGGTATAATGTCAAAAGTATAGGCCTAACTCTCCTTACAAGAAGCAATGCAGTCTGGGATATCACATGCATTAACGTTATCAGAAGCGGACCTGTCCATCAGGAGAAACAATGGGGATAGTGAGGAGGACATGTCTGCAGACAGAGGCTCATTCATGTGGCGGGGACCATCAACGCTGCCATTATACAGCTCTGGTCCATCTCTCAACTTAAAGACCTGAAAGCATGTTCTGGTCTCGATGTCCCCATACAGACATTACACGCATTATCAGTAGGTCAGACACAAGACCTGGGCTCATCCCATCTAACCTGTCTGTTTTAAGTGCACTCTGGAAATGACTGCGTTTTACAAGAAAACTGACCCTGAAACTTATCTGTTTTATGTGTATTTTTTATTTAAATTCCAGCATTGGTTTACAGTACAGCGATTCATCATACACTCTAAAAACAAAAGGTTCTAAATAGCACTAAAAGTGGTTCATGGCTTGTAATCACAGGGGAACCACTTTAAGTGCTATATAGCACATATCTTTAAAAATGGTGCCATGTAGAACCATAAGAGGTGCCATATAGCACCTTAAGCACCTCATAGAACAGCTGAAGAACCGCTGGAGAAGTAGTATTGCTATTTAGCACCTTAACTATTTAAAGAACCTGTTAAGCCCAGTTTGGTTCTTCAGCGGTTCTTTGGGGTGGTTAAGGTGTTATATTGAACCTCTTATGGTTCTACATAGCACCATTTTTAAAGATAGGTGCTATATAGCACTTAAAGTGGTTCCCCTATGATTACAAGCCATGAACCACTTTTAGTGCTATTTAGAACCTTTTGTTTTTAGAGTGTATGGGGAGTGGAGACATATAAACATTATATCCATGTTATTATTGTGCAGGGGGACCATCAACCTTACCCAATTCCCAGAAACATCATAAGGAGTTCTTTGTCACGCTCTCATACAACTTTACTCTTCAATTTATATTTTCTAATAAAGTTAGTGGAAATAAAATTAGCTAAATTTAACCAGAAATATACTGCAGCTAGTGATTTAAACTACATATAGTATGGATGTACTGTACATTATTTATGTTAATTACATTAATTGTATTAATATTACATTGTATATTAATTATTTTATACTATATATACACAATTGCATTTCACAACTTTAAATGAATTTAAACTAAAAAAATATGGCCTCAAGCCATGTTACTGCATTTGAAATGTTTAGGTGTTTTCTCCACACATCAGAGCGATGCAAGGCCTTGGGCAAAGGTATGACACTGCCCACACCACTGGCATGCTCTGTCAGCACTTCAGAACGGGTTGCGTGTTCTGACAAAATACAGAATTATCTACATTAAACATACAGCTCTACTGTAAAGAACACACTGCTGCATTACCTGTCCATCCATGATCAATCTATCACATTACATTAATGATACATTTATAAGTTTACAAGTTATTCAAAGGGAAATGATCTAACCTTGTACAGTTAGGCAATAACTGCAATCCTACAAGCACTATCAACAATCCAATTGGTACAGAGAGATTTCAGAGTTTTACATCTGTTTTGTAGAGGATCTTTACTTCAAACACTGTAAAGATCTAAGAAGCCTAAACAAGTCCCCCTGTTCTAACTGTGAATGGTACAAGCCACCTGTCTTGTGACCTGGATCAGAGCTGGGGTCATGCTACAAGGGGAGCTTTAGTCTGATTACCAGCACCCGATGTTCTGTCTATGGTAAAGGATAACACACGTCAGGACAGCTCCCAAAATACAGGGGAGACAGACAGAAACTACCGGTACACGAGACCGAGTTACTTTGTCACAGTGCATGGTGATGTTTTTTTAACAATACATTCATGTACTTGAGGCTGAGTAACAGACAATATGTTTTATCAAATTCATTAAAAAAAAAAAAACTCCAAGTGGCTGCTGGTCTGAGGTGGATGACAGTTAGTCCAAATATGGACATATCTGGGATGGGATGCATGAGGCACAATACCAATCTTTTGTGATAACTGAACCTGCCTCTCAATACTGTCAACCGTAAGGGGCCACATATGCTTTAAATAACTGCTCTGATGAGTTTCAGCTGATGTCCTGCGGCTTGACAGCACCTCAACTCCAAGTATTAAGGTGATGTTCAGGATTTGAGGAGTTTCCGTCTGTCGGGTCTTACTGTACAGTACCTGGACTTTCCATGGCTCCACTGTTCCTTTAGAAAGGACAGGGTCAAGTCATTGGCCAATTATCGGCCAATCAGTATTTTGCCTGTTGTTTCTAAGATAATTGAAAAATGGGTGGCTAAATTACTGATTCAACATCTCAATAAAATCAAATATTCTCTCCACCCTATGCAATTTGGGTTCAGAGCCCATCACTCAACAGAAACAGCCAACTGTTTGTTTGTGGAAAAGGTTAAAGGTTACCTAGATAAGAG
>JACXGM010008804.1:10762-28524 GCA_016801145.1 Umbra pygmaea | reverse complement strand
TCACTGTTATCCCGTCATATACACATAATGTTCACTGTTATCCCGTCATATACACATAATGTTCACTGTTATCCCGTCATATACACATAATGTTCACTGTTATCCCGTCATATACACATAATGTTCACTGTTATCCCGTCATATACACATAATGTTCACTGTTATCCCGTCATATACACATAATGTTCACTGTTATCCCATCATATACACATAATGTTCACTGTTATCCCATCATATACACATATGGGTGGGCACATCCACGGTTTGATTGATAGGACCTGGTGGTGATAAGCAAGTGAAATGCCTCTTCCGAGCAGTTATATACAGCATTCTATGCTCAATAAGAGGACTTGATGTTTCACAAAATAGGTATATTCAAAACTAATTTGATAAGTATAGCAAACATCCAATTCCAAGTGCTTAAAACAATTCCCTGAGCAACACATGCTACATTTGGATCAACCTCAGGTTTCACTAATCAATGCACACGTGCCTCAAATCGGGGACCGATGCGCATCGGTTAATTGATTAATCTCTAATGAATAACCAAATTTTTGCAAGATGTGTTGTTTTAATGAATTACAATTCATAATTTCCCAGAGATCTGGTACCCAACAGGGTAGTTTGATACATTGTTAGAGGTGTGTGACTCTTACCAGGCCTGTGCGGCTAGGCTTGGCGCTGACGGAGGACGCCACAGAACTCATGGAGCTGATTGAAGAGGCACTGGGGCTGCGCTTCAGGCCAGAGGGTGTTGCCGCCCCCACCTTCCGCACTGACGTCTTGGCCTTGGCCGGTGTGGTGGAGGGAAAGCCGATGCGTGTGACTTTGTGGACTGGTGCAAATAGTCCATACTTGGGCTGGCACTGAAAGTATCTGGCAAAAGATAAATGAAAAGGATAAAGAAACAAAAAAAGAATCCGATACATCAGACATCGCTTAACTCGTTCTTTTTTTTTCTTCTCACGTTGAGATCCAGTCATGTCATTACCTGGTTCCTGCCACTGCCCCATCGTTCTTCCCAAGGGGCTCGTCCAGTTCCACCCCACACCACTCCCCCTTTGCAAAGTCTGTTTCACCAAGAAAGCGAACTACACCAGCCTTTGTGCCACCGACCTGCCGAGCACAAACAAATTGTTCAAAATAGCCTATTTTTTTATTTGTTCAATTTCTTTTTTTACTAAAAATAAACATTAACTGCAGTAACCGCACATAATAATACATTGTCACAATTACATATCAGGTAAAATTTGTGTTAATACATATAAATGTAATGCTCAAGTGACAAGACATGAAACAGTACTATACCATAAGATTTAAGTTCCGCAATCTTAAAAAGCCCATGTGATTACATTTAACACAGAATATTTTTAGCAAGGCTTTATCAATCTACTAATATTGTCGAGTCTCTGTTCTCAGCATTGCAGATTCCATAGATACATAATATTTCCCTACTTGCCCCCCCCCCCCTGCAGTTTAGGTCATTACAACATGGTTGAGGCATCCTGAGTTTACTTGCAGTTACAACAAGAGCATGCTTGGTGTTAACCATCACCAGTTACTCCCTTTATTCATGAGGCTTTCAAAAACTGCTCCCTGGTCTTTACAGTTGAATCTGTCCTCAAAATACAATAATGATATGGTACATGTTTATATCAGTACGTCAATGGGGTAGAAAGTTCAATCCACTTTATCCCGACAGACCAGTTTTACTTTGGAGAAAATATATGGTCTTATTGTGGAAATTCTGTCATAGTTCCTCTAAGCTTGGGTGATCAACTTCCTGTGAACAAAATGTGTTAACTTGGGCTTATGAAGTGAGAAAAGGCGTCAAAGTAATGTTTACATTAAATGAGGTAGTGACAAAACCTGCCTAGAGAAGGACTGCAGTGGAATATACCGCCACTTACAGTGAAGTAAAATAATCTAAAGAAGAAAGTTCAGTTGAATCTTGGGATCCCCAAGTCTCCAAAACTGCAATTTTACACCACCATGCCAATAATCTACAAAACAACACTACTTCAGAATTTACAAAGAATTTACAACTCATCAGAATTTACAAAGACGTAAATTAACAGGGGTTAGGCTATGCTGTCTATTTATCATAAGCTGTCTATTCAGTCCAAACAACACTGTTGTTTACTTCTTAACAATTCTGTATAATAACTCAAGAAGCGCTAAATGCATTTTCCCATTACCAAGAGTAGGGGACAACAACTTGTAGAATTGGAAATAAGGTGACCCATAAATTCAACCAGTTTAAACATTTAAACTAAGCAAATAATTTACGGGTGAATAAAAACTTTTAAAATGCAATCTGTTTCTTTGGGCTTAGTTATTTCTATTTGCAGTATTTACAAAGTTGTCCCCTCCAGATATTAAAATAATATGACCATTGGCTCTAGACCTTCAGCCTGTATACAGACACTGAGCTCACTGAACCGAGCTCACAAAGTGTTAGTACGGACGTCCTCATTGGTCAGTGAGAAGAGGGGTGGTGGTTTCCATGGCGAGAGAGAGGCGGTGCCAGTCTTGTGACTCTGACACCAGCCTGTATTTTCAGCAAGGTCACAAAAACATAGAGTGGGGGTGTGTTGTGAGGGGGCTGGGCTGAGCACTCACCCAGAAAAGCAGGTAGGAAACTCAGACACCCAGGATGAACTACAGCCCTCATATTCACCTCTGGACACCATAGCCAGTTCCACTCAGCTTTTTCATCACAACCCTCTAATCTGGGACTTACTTACATTTTAATAATTTAGCAAACACGCTTATCCGGAGAGATTTACAGGTAGTGCATACATTTAAAAGAAAGAACCACAACTTAGAAGAGCATTCAATATTTGAAACAGTGAATGGGAAAAATAAGTGCTGGAAAAGGATCTTACAAATAAACATAATAAACATTCTTTAAAGACAACAGAGGTGATGGATGTCAACTTAGACGAGACACCAGGTGAGTGCAATTAATGATGAGGTAGAACAGAAAACCATCCAGACCTTGTAAGGTGACAGTTAAATACACCTGAACTACAGCAAGGTGCTGAAAGACACTTTTGCAAAGATCAATAGTAACTTAGAATATGAGCACAGGTACATCTGGGCTGGTTGAGGGCACTCCTCCGGAGCAGAAGTACAGTTGCAGAATGGTTCCCCATCTGACCTTCCTCCGGTCTCTACCAATTATCATTAAAAATAAGCAGGACAAACAGCCCCTAAAACATAGTTAGAAATAAGAACTAAACTACGCCTTACCAAAACACGGTCTCCACTCTTCAGCTCCCTCTCTGCCTTCTTGACTGAGCCTGTGTCCGACAGGTTAGAGGTGGACTCGCTGTTTGTGCGAGCCAGGTTGGAGGCTGGCCCGGCAGGCGTTGCAGGCGTGGCAGGCGTTGCAGGCGTGGCAGCTGAGGACTTCTTGACAGAGGGGGTGTGAGAGGCCACGCTGGCAGTGGAGGGGGTGGGTGAACCAGCCCGGGACGTCGGTGCTGTCTGGGTCCCGTTCGCCTCGCCCTCCGTGTAGGACAGCTTGGACGGGCGAGTGAATATCCCCTTTAGGGGCTCACACTGAAAGTAGCGTACCCCCGCCACAGACCCGTCATTCTTCCCAATGGGCTCATCCAACACGATGCCAGCCCACTGTCCTGGTGCAAACTGAGCCTCCCCCAGGAACTGCACAACACCAGGTTTGTTCCCATTCACCCACACACGCTCCCCGACCTGAAAGTCCTGCCCCACATCCTGCGCCCCCGTTGCACCTCCAGTGGATTTGTCAGCTACTTTGGGTCCAGCTGAATGGAAACAGGTGGAAAACATGAACATTGCTGCCAGTGTGACATTTTCATTAGTGTTACTTTAGCTAAGCTAACATCACTATCTTGAAATAATCAACTCACAAAACTTGACACCATCTGTATTTTCCCCCTCCACTCCCTCTAATCCTGCCTTGTCGGCAGCTCCACAACTCCTTGTACAGATCTGTGGGATGACAAGGGGCGCAACATGTTTCATCCAACCACATGTTGCCCGAGCCGCCAATTTCTTTTTCACTGTGCATCCAACACGGAAAACTTTAGTCAGATCATGCACGGGATGATTACGTTCACCGACTATATTTCCGCGATTCAATTTACAGGCACCTGATCTAAACATGATCTAAACACGAGGAGTCGCTGAAGAGCGGTGTGGCAGGATGGATAATCTGATTTATCTAACCCAAATCCCAGGCAGCGCTATGCCAATTTTGCATTGCCTCATGCATGAGGCCCAGGGAAAGTAAGAAAACTCATGGTCAGGCTCTAATACATGACCATCGTGACGTAGACTGTCCTGCAATGCAGCGACTTAGCCCACTACACTACGCGGATCCCCCTCATATCTGTAATTCAATCGTATATACACTAAAGCAAAAGGGACATGTTGCCACATATTGCCAACATTTTATGCCACTTAATAATTACAGTTCATAGAATAAAATGTAATATATTTTACAGTCTGTAACACACAGCAAATTGTTGACTGGACCAGTCACTCCAGGACAGTGATGCATCTCTCCTTGAGTGCAATTTGGGTTGTAGTCCTCCTCAAGGGCACACATCGTTCAAATGAGTGTTTGAATAGTGCCATGACTGACTCCTCGACTGGATAACCTGCTTACTTCATGATGCATCATAATAACACCCAGTACCAGATACAACAAAGGAACCACACAGAATTATCTAATATATTTCACCAACTTAAAAAACTGTGGCTCTGTTGTAGTCTTGTTCCAAAGAACAGTTAAGTAAAACTCTGAACTGGCCAGTTAAGATCCTTGATCTGAATTACCTCAAATCTTAAAACAGGAGTTGGTGACGCACACCTTTCAAAGAATACAGCAATTGCAATTACTGTACAAATGTGCAGGACGTTCATGGCGTCTAAAAAAGTAGTTTGTTTTCCAAGACTTATACTCATTTTCAATTAAAATGTTAAAATTCTGAAATGTTCAAAATTCATAATAGTTCAATTGTTTTCTGTAATTCAACTTTGTACTGTCTATATTTGACATCAATTGCACATGAGAACCTTTGAAATAAACAGCAGTGAGCATGTTAAATTACATAGCAAGATAAAAATCGGTTGTTCCGAAATGCTCTAGTGACCTCAATTCACCCAATATATCCTACATAAAAACACAGTTAATACTCCATATTGGAAAGGTTGTGTAAAATCTACAGCCTACAAATCCAAAATGACCATGACCGATCAGCATGTCTGCATTAAATCTACTTAACAGGCATCAGCAGATACACTGATGAAGCAGGAAAGCCCCTTTGACAACAGCTGTAAGCTGATTGATGATATTAAAGCCAGACTTTTGGTGCTGAATCTCCAATAACCCCTGATGAAGCAGTGTTAACCGCTGATGATGAGCTCTTACCGTTTGAGAGGAAGGTCTTAGTGGACGGCGCGCCCGTCGGCTTGCCTATTTTGCTGGGTGCTTTAAGTCCGCTGGCCTTGGCTGTGCTCATGTTTCCTCTTTGTGTGCTCTGAAATCTACAGGCCTTTTCTGTCCGTCAGTGGGTAATGGCTGACCCCAAACCATCGAAGTCGTAGTGCGTAGCCTCTGGGAAGTCAACACTCCGAGTTGCAGCTCCAAAATAAATTTAAAATTAAAATAAAAAGTAGGAAAAGGGGTGAGGGAGAAAAAAAGGGTCAGCTCTGTTGAGACGAAAACAAAATGCACATTAAAATTTCTGTAAAGAATTGGAGTTAACACAATCTGAATAATATGGACTTGCAATTGAACGAACGACTGAAGCGTTGGATATTTTGCTGATCTTTTTCTTGGACATGACAGTGGTCTCTTGATTAGGTTAATTGCAAGGAATAACTGACCAGCAAGTCTACCTCTGGAGATATCTAGGAGTGTTCCTGCAGGTTTGATTAGTCAACACTCAATTTATCTGGTGTTCTTATGTCAATCGAAGCAGACAGAGTAGTATTTCCTGACTGACCAGCCAGGGTGAGTCCTAAACTAAAAATAATCTGTCAGAAGCCGGGCTACATTAAAGTGTTTTATTACGTGCACAAGTATGTAACCTTTATAAAGAACCAAGCTCTCATGCTTTTCATTTCACTCCCTCACAGTAAGGCAAACGCAGGCGGACGCTCAATCGATTTCTAGCAGTATTGGGCATGGCTTTACAAAGCCTAATGTAAAACACACCAACAACGTCTCTAAATGCCGCACAAGTCCATCATTATGCTATGTTAACGTGTGTTTACCAGGGTTTACTTTGAGTTTACCAGGTCAGGGAGAGGACACAAACAGAATATTTGTAGGTTCAAGGATGAAGCTTGATTATGGTTCTACTGTTAAACAGGTAGATTAAACCAAATGTAATAGACTAATAGACTTTCAATGTGCGGATGTCCAAAGCATTTACAGGATGGGTTTGATTAAGACTCCAGAGGAGCAGGCGCACAGCAAGGCCAGGCCAGGAATTCTCTATCTTTGCAATGGTGCCTGAAACCACTTGTATTGAAAGGCCACACAAATATTAGTCTGGCAGTCTGAGAAAACATTTCACTTGGGACAAGGGGCAAGAAATTGAAAGTGATTGGATTCAATTTACAAGACACAAAATGTAGTTAACAAGAGCTAGTTAGTTACAAATGCACTACAGTAGATAGCTTGATTACCATGAGCAGAAATACCATTGGTTTGAATTTAAATTATGTTAACAGTTTCAGTACACTGACATATATATGTGACAAACTTCAATGTGATAATCCCAATGACACTCTCTCCATAGTTTTGAAACTACCATATTCCACCGCTTGGTGTTAAGAACTAGATGTAGACTTATTGCATCATCCAAACTTATATCAGAATTTGTTTTTGATTTTCAAGTAATACAAATACAAATCACTGCACTTTTCATACTAAAACCTAAAATAAACTCATAGTTAAATCAAACTGCACTGATTGAAGTAAGGAAAATCTACCCAGGCACAAGGTAAGCCTATTGGGTACTGAATGACTGATCCTTTGTAGGGGTTCAATACAAATGATTTCAGGGAGCTTTGCGAGGCAAGGAATTCTTCAGATTTCACATGAAGCTGTCACCTTTACAACATACACACTGGTGCAATTGGAAATTCAGATTGTAGTTCAAATTCAGGGTATTACTCTGAGCATTACATTACCTGTACTGTACCTACTGACTTACTGTCTTGCAATGGGAAAAATAAACTTTTTCCTCAAGGAGTTCCCAAAATGGGCATTTTTCCAAAAAACATGCTCCTCATATACTGTAGATCCAAATTGATCTTGGTGCCAAGTCAAAGACTTGATAAAAACAGTCACCTAAATACATTAATGTTATTGTCTGGTTATTTTAGACAATTTACAATCAAGGGATTACAGGATTTAAGGAAACGGACAGGGACTGTCCTAGATACTGATACTGCGCTCAAGCCGACATCAAGACCTGACATAATTGTAGTGTGTAAACTTGCGTGTATCTCAAATTCCACACAACCTCCGGAGGTAGCGCACTAGAGATCGCACCTGTGGCTTTGCTAATAGCCCAGGAGAAATGTGGATTGCACGCAATTGCGGTCTGGAGACATGACAGTGTAAAGACAAACAGTAGGGAGATGAGCTCGCACGGATTCGGAAAATGTTGCTGAAAGCTATCGGTATCTATCAGTATCTCTCGGAATGTAATGCCCCTAGCTTCAAGAGCTCACGTAGGAATACAGTTTGAGCATTATTAGGCCAAGTACATTTAGGAGTCCTAGTACCCTGGTTGGAAAGCACTGTTGTGAGTTGAAGACCTAGTAGGCTTCAGAATTCTGGAGATTTAGGGATAAGATTAGATCCCTAAAATCTCTGACCAAGAGTTCCAGTGAGCCAAAAGTGTGATGACTGGTGCCAGGATGTGTCGGGATAAGTATAAGTGCTCCTCACTGTGTGAGGTAGGGTGGGTCCAATTTCCCTCGAACCCTGCCTTGTCAGGAGCTCCGCAACTCCTTGGACAGATGTTGGATGGTGAAGGGCACTCACATGGTTCATCCAACCACATGTCACCGACCCAGCCAATTCTTTTCACACTGGCACATCCAACAGGTAAGCCTTTAGTCAGCTCAACAGTGGGAAAATTACACTCAAACTACACTTTCACGATTGAACTTACAGATGTCCAATCTGCAAACAAGGAGTCACAGGAGAGTGACGTGGCAAAGTAGAAAATTAGTATTATGCTGGGGGTTGCGCAAATTCGGGCAAAGCCATAGTCAGGCTTGAACGACTGACAATCACGATGTTGCGTGTCCTGCAAGGCAGCAAATTAGCCCGTTACGCCACCCAGACTCTAGAATACCAACTTATTTCGACCATTTTAATTTGTCCCACTAATTTGATTAGATTCAACTAGATGATAAACTTTTGTACAACTATTCCCATCTCCATTTATGGACATGGATAAACAATGTGGCCTTAATTCTGTAGGACAAGTACCTTTCAGATTCCCTACCAGTTACAGCCAGAAGAGGACTGGCAACCGCCTTGAGTCCAGATGCTCTAGGTTTTTTACTAGTATCCAAGTTCTCCTAGCTGCTGTGCATCGCATGTTTGCTAGTTCTTTCAGGTTTTAGGCCAGGTACCTGTCAGAACAATGTGACAACTGCTGTTGTAAAAAGGGATTTATGAAATACATTTGATTGATTGGATTTGATTGATACTGGCTGGATTTAAGAAACCATCAAAGCCCTAATGATATTATTTTGTCATCATACTACTGACTTCTAGGATGACAGTTTTAGACAGGTGAGGCAATCAATAAACCGGCAGACTTAGGCTAAATGTAGATTGAGCCTTCAACCTTGTTTAACAAACAAACAAACTATATGGTGCAGACATGAATTTGGTATTAGTTTCATATACCACATGCAACATTTGCAGTTCTGATACTGAATTACCACTAAGAATGTAACCACAGACTTATTATCTGTTAATTTATAGGAAAAATAACTTTCTGAGCCATCCTACATAAAACAATTGACAAGAAACAATCTTGGTGCTTTGCTAGGACACGTAAATATTCAAGACTAGGAAAAGATGTGTTCTGTAAAATAAATTTACTTTGACACTAACTAAAATGTTCAAAGCATACTAAAGATAAATCCGTATCCATGCTTGAGTGGCAGGAGGTTCCCCACGCCATATCCGACTTAAACATCCGGCATAGTATGGAGCATTAGTCCGACTGCACAACTCTCTCATTAAATCCAAGAAAGTGTCAAATGTCTTGTAATTGTCACTGTAGAAACTTTTGCTGACAACAGTGCTGCAAAACCACTGAATATCATTTAGATTTTTTTCATATTATGCATAAATTACAAGGTATCCTCAACTTCCCTCAATTGTTTTCCATAATTGACAACAAGGTACATTTAAGGAAACAATTTACTTTTCTTTGAGCATAAAGCTTGAAAGGTTTGCACATGTACTACAGATGTAAAATGTAGATGCAAGTGTGTCTAGGGACACTTTATATAAAAAAAGTCCCACTGGTAACTATTCGGGAATTTAAACGTTTTCTTTGGCTATATACTCTCCAATGCTTGGCTCCATCAACTACTTAGAACTATAAATGATATTATAGATTCTAAACGTTGTTTTAGGGGTGTGTCTAAACATTGGTTTCAACATTTAAAAATGACAACACTACCATTTGGTCATGATTGGACAGTCAACCACAGGTTAACAGTAGCTCTCCTTTTGGACACTCAAATTACAGAAAATGTACCATGTACCTAGAAGTTGCTACCTGTGGGTTCTCTCTAAACACCTGTAACAATGGGAAAGATACAGCTGCACAGAACAGTACTGTTATCAGCACACATCATTCCTATAGATGCAATGCTATTCCGGTGTGGTCGATCTGGACATCGTTTGTAGATAAACAGAGCCAAGCTACCTGAACTCCTAGAAAAGTCATTTGGGTTTACGCACACAAGTTAAACTTATTTCTAGTTATTGGATCCGACATCGAAATGTTAAAACACTAATCTATCTAGTCGACTCTAGCCCAAAAACGATAAACTACGTTAATGGACTGGATAATTAGGCTAAAGTAGTTAGCTAGCCAACTAGCTACCACAGAAGCAACATTAGCTGGACTCTGCCAACTCAGCTTGACTTCCACTTGAGACATTGTAAAATGCCTTAATTGTGAAAACTAGACTTGCCTAGGCTTCTAATAAGTTAAACTGTGATAAATACAGAGAATAAGATCAAGATGTTTAGGCAACAATTATGAATATGCATTTAATACTAGCTAGCTATCCGACGCCACGCGAAGAGCCTAGGCACTACTGTATAGTATAGGAACGTATTCATAGCCAATGCGGACTAAATATTTGTGATCGAGGCCAGTATTAAATAGTAGAAATCGCTTAAACAAGACAAAATTAACATGGTTCGTTATGTAGTTTTGAAGGGCCAGGTATTGGCTAGCTAAACACAGTAGCTGCATGGTACCATACTAGCTGGAACTAAGCTGGCTACAGTAACTGAGTGGTGGAGCGGGCTGCTTACACGTACCTCGCCTACTGCCGGCTGACTACGCATTAGGGTATAGACTCGAGTTCATAAAGCTAACGTGAGATAGCGGATGCAAATCTCTTCTTCGGTCCTTACCTTGGCTGGGCACTTTCTCGAGTGAACCTTTTATTTGACGGAAAGTTAATGATAACAATCCCGTGTACAGCACAAGCCTCTCCACCTCAACCGAAAGCTTGTGTTCTGAGTTTTGCCAGACGGTATTTTTTGCATTCTGTCAAGGACTCGCCTCTACGAGGTGAAAAGCCCGTCATGTGATCTGAAAAGGGGCAGGTTGAGCGCCCTTCTTAATACATTTACGTCAGTGTTCTTATTATTAACTCTATCTAGAACTGTACAGTACTGTTGACAAAGATGCAAGCAATTGGTGCATTCTCCAAAACAATACATATCAGTTGTATAAAACGCTGAAACAGCATGTAACCTGTTATCTTTTTACTACATTCACTACTCAGCCTATGGATGGGGTTAAAACACAGCACCTGATTACATGCCTCGTTTCCAAAAAGGGAGCTACTTATAATGAGAATAACACTGGGTCAACTAGGATGAGTAATTTGTTTTGTCTTAATTTCAAGATAACGCGTGGGTAAACATTTTTAAATAAAGTATTTAGCAGGATTTACAAGGCGATATCTGTAAAGGGACTAAAAGAGAAGCAGCTGCACACCACCATTTAAATTAAGGAATATACCATGGAGGGTCCCAAACACCTCTTTTGGTTCACAACCCAGAGTAGCTGAAATGGAACCTTAATACGGTCAGTGGTAAAGACTGATGGGCTGCATCGAAGCCTGGTTCTGCAACTCTGGCTAACATGGCTCTAGGGTGATAACTCGCTGCCTCCCCTCCAAGACACTGAAAATAATAGCTGTCAGGAAGGCAATGAAAATCATAAAATCTGCCAGCCAACAGTGCCAGAGATTGGTGTGGCAGTGTAGGCACTGAACTCCAAAAACAATGCCACCTGGCAACAGGAATTGTAGCCTTCCTCTGTCTATCCGTTTGTCTCAATCTGCATTCTACTTATCCCATCTTAACAAAATGCCAGCCACCCAAACCATAGACTGTTCAATACACTCAGGTGCATCAGACGCTGCCAGCGCTGGAGCACCCCGTCAAAAACAACTAAACTAGGCAACAGATTCTATCCCGTGTCAATCAGACTGTGAAAGTGGTCTAAATTAGTTTGCCTCCTATCCAGATGTTTGAGTTGTCATATAGCAAATAGGAAATGAATACTTCCAGGTAATGAATCGTCTTGGGCTATCAGATTTTTGGTGGGATAGTCTCCCCATTTCATTATGAATCTGAGAACTATATTGGTCATCTTGCTGTCGTAGAACTTGAGGACACTCATCGTTGCCACTTGTGTATGCTTCATTTTCTAGGTTAATAACTTTTTCGGACTAATAATAATAATAATAATAATAATTTTGTCCCATCTTCTGAATCTTATGACATCTAATTGACATCAATGTTGAATAACATTTGATTATAATGCTGATATTTAGTATTATTATTATTTGTCCAATATAAGCTTCAATTATTATTTACTTGTGTATAAATTGCACAAATTTGATAAACATACAGTTAAAAGTTGTTAGCCATTTTAAAACTAAGTTCTCGGGAAAAATCCTCCTGCCATTGTACACCCTCAAGCAAGCAACTTGTGGCAAAGACACAAATTTAAAAACTGGTTGGTCAGAAGGAAATGTAGCAAAATGGCTAATGGTTTGATATTAATGGTGTTTTAGTCCCATAATGCAGTAGTATTCAACCTCGCATCAAGGATCCCCTAGGTTCTAGGAGCTACAGCTGAAGGTCCATGGAAAGATCTCCAAAATTTATTTCAATTATTATTTTTTGGACATTACAAATAATAATGCAAAAAAAAGATTTTTGTATATCACCAGATGTGTTCAAATAATTTACTGCAAATGTTGAATTATCATTGAAGAGAGGTTCAAGGAATGCATTAAGTGAGGGGAAATTAAGGAGAACATTTCATATAGACAATATTTCAAGCCTTTTTTGTTTCATTCTTAATGATTACAGTTTACAGCTCATGGAAATCAAAAATCCACCATCTCTAAAGAATCTATAATACAGAAATATGGACCGGAGAAGAGCTCCAGATAATTAACTCAACACCTGCAAAGGTTTCCTGAGCCTTTAATCTCTAAGTCTGGTTCAGTACCCTCAACCACAAAGGAAAACTGCTGACTTGACAGTTGTCCAGAAAACACTAGTTGACACCCTCCACCAGGAAGGTAAACCTCAGAAGATCCATTCATGAAACTGCTGGCTGTTCGCAGAGTGCTGTATCAATGCATATTTATGGTAAGTTGACTGGAAGAAGTGTGGGAAAAGTTGTGCAATCAACAGGGATGATCACAGCCTTCAGAGAATTGTCAGGCAAAGCAGATTCAAGAACTTATGGGAGCTTCTTAATGAGTGAACTGAGATTGGAGAGAGAAAGGCATAAAGTCACCCAAAATCAAAATGTGAGACTGGTGGAGAGCATGCCAAGATGCAGGAAAGCCAATTACTGTTATTGTACAATTATCGTTACTCCACCAAATTGGTATCCTAAGTTAACACATTAATATTGAGATGTTTAAAAATTAATATTAACTTATTCTCTTTGAAATATTCAAGGTCTGACATTAGTTGTCATTTTCTGCAAATAAATTCTCTGAATTATAATCTATTTTTATTATAATTTGGGAGATATGTTGTCAGTAGTGTATGGAACAATACAATAAAATTAATTTTACCCAAACACATACCTATCAATAGTAGAACCAGAAACACTGATGATTTTGCATTGGTATCTTTTCCAGAGCTTTACGTAACACAATTTTTGGGGACCCTTTTTGGTTGACAGTGCCCCTAAAGTACAAGATGGTAGAGAAAAACTAGAGAATACAATTCAGGGACTTATTGCAAACTAACTATAAGCAAAATACTAAAACACACATGCTTAGTGCTTTGTTTGGACAACAGTATATCAGTCCCAAAAGATTTGGTGGGGAATTCTATATTCAGGTCCATAAATAATCAATCTCTTTAGTAACTTATCAGTAATTCAAATGTCTACCACATCAAACTGGAGTTGAAATTATGACTATAAGTTCAAGGTGCAGACTTTCAGCTTTAATTTATGGGTACTTACATCCAAAGTATTAAAGGGCCAAAATTAGATAGACAATTTGCTGATCAGCTGTTCCAGTTCTTGCATTTCATTCCCTCATTAGTTCATTTCCAAGTACGCAGATAAAATGTCTACTGTAGATTTGATTTAACATGTTGCATTTGGAATCTGTTGCTGTTAACAATCAATATGAAGTCCAAAGACCTGGCACTGCCAGTGAAGCATCCATCATTATGCTGAAAAATCAAAACAAACCCATTAGAGAGCTAAAACAAGGTGTGGCTAAATCAACTATTTGGTACATTCTTAAAAAGGAAATAGTGAGCTCAGGAACACAAAGCAGCCCTAAAGACCACAGAACACAACTTTGGTGGATGACAGAACAGATTTCTCTGGTAAAGAAACACCCCTTCATAACAGTTGGGAGGTAGGCATATCTTTGTCAAAGTCAACAATTAAGACTTCTCCAGGATAAATACACGTTTCACCACAATTTCTAAAGCAGCCCGATTCAAATCTGGCCTTCAAAGCCAGTTCCATTACATTTTTTTAATTGCAACTCTATGTAGAGGCAATACACAAGGTTGGTGCAATGAATGATAAGGTAGAACTGAAAACCAGCAGGCTACACAACCCAGTACAGTTCTGCAACAAAACCTATGGACAGATGAAACAAAGATACACTTGTACCAGAATAATGAAAAGAGTATAGAGAAGTGAAATAACTGGTCATGATCTGAAGCATACCATGCCACCTATGAAGCATGGTGGAGTTAATGTTATGACATCGGCATGTATGATTGCAAATGGAAATGGTTACCTTGTATTTATTCATGATGTGAATTTGATCACATCAACAATAAATATATTATTTGCTCAGATTCAACTCAATGGAAGGTGATTCACAGAGCAGATGGACAATGACATGAAGCATACTGCAAAAGGAAGCCAAGAGTTTAAGGCTAATAAGTGGAATGAGCTGCAATGGCCAAGTCAATCACCTGACCTGAATCAAATTATGAACAAAATATGCTGGCAGCACTAGGGATTTCCTTTTTCAAAATAAAGGCCATTGTTAGAATGCCTTGCAACATGTTTAATTTCAATGTGGCTTTTATTTAGCAAAAGACAGAGTTAGTGCTGCCAGCATTATATCCTGCTGCTAAAACAGAAATTAAGGTTTGTTTGCCCATCATTAGTATGTACACAAAAAAACAGAAGTTGACATTTTATACCTTTACCTTTTTGTAATTGTTTGATTTCGAAGTCAACGTTTAAGAGTAGAGAGACAGTAAATAAATGTTATATCATCCCAATAAGTATGAAGGGCCCCAGAAATAACTTCTTAAACTTAAAAATTAAAACAGCTAACCGACAGAGAAAGTTTGATTACATTTATTAAACATTCCACTGCTTGGAATTATACTATAAAAAGTTAGAGAAAATAAATGTACAACGTTACCTTAAAAAAATACCAAGAAAATACCTGACATGTTAACCCATATTGCTGCAATGAGCTTCTGAACGCAGACTTCTTTTCCTGTGTGTACAAATTATGTTAAGATCCCCTCAACAACCTAACAAATGAATTAGGCCAGGGGTTCTCAAACCTCCCTGTCACCTGAACCAACCGGTCAACTAATGAAGCCCTTAAGTGAATTACATTAGCTAGTTCTGGGCTACGACTAAATTGTGAAACATCTGTCGGTCTCTAAAGTGGTTTGAGAACCACTTGATAAAAAACTATTAAGAACTAGACTGCGAAAAGAAATCAACTTATAAAATGCTGAATGAAGTAGAGGATTTCCTTTTCAATAAAATCTCATATTTACACCTAAAAGAACAATATGCATGTTGTCAAAATTATGTTCTGTGACAGGCATTGCCAAAAGTGGATTGTGGGATTTCTTAAGACTCCTAAATAAAACCGTAATAGACCACAGCGATCTCACAGAAGACATTCAGTTTAGTACAAAAAAGTTTAAAAAGAGGTTTGAAAGATTGTTCACCACATTTTTCAATCCACATACAAAAAGGGAAGTGTATGAAATCCTCTGACTTATAAAAAAAAAACTATTTATATATTTTTTGGGATGCAAAATAATTCCAGGATAAAGGATAAAGCCAGTTTTTTCCTCACTTTTTGTTTTTCGCCACATTTCGAGGGGAACATTTCAGCACATCTCGGATTCTAAGGTAGGTCCCAGTGGCCTCAGCAACCTCAGTGAATTCTGGCGTTTCCTCAAACGGAATAATGCCTTGCGCAAACCTACTCCGATGAGGCACGGCTGTTACCTTCCCAACAGATCCGGACAGATCTCCGTCAATCGCATTTGCATCTGAGGAATCTACCTGACAGCGTGTTTGTTGGACTGGTGTTTGCAGCATGCTAGGTGTATGTGCACACGCTCTGTCTTCATCTGAAGCAGCTTCAGTGCTCATTGGTGTCAGCTCATTGGCTAGTGTTATAAGCCCACCAGGTTTCTCTGCAGCCGTGTTGCCTCTATCAGCAGCTTCAGTGCTCATTGGGGTCAGCTCATTGGCTAGTGTTATAAGCACACCAGGTTTCTCTGCAGCCGTGTTGCCTCTATCAGCTGCCTCAGGGCTCAGAGGACTCTCCTCTTCATCCAGCGACTGCATAGAGATGCTGGGCGAGCTGAGGACTGGTGTCCCGTCAGCCGGTGTCTCAGAATCACTGTTGGTAGTGGTGTCAGCATTTTCCAACGCTGCCATGATCAGCCTCTGACGCTCCTCTAACTCCTCCAGCGTCAGCTCCTCCTCCTCCACAACACATGCAGACTCCTCGCTAACAGCCCGTCCCCGCAGAGCCGGTGAGCCATTAGTGGGTGTGGGGGGAGGTGTTCCCTTAGGAAGAGGTGGGGGTGTGGGAGTGGCTGGTGGTGTACCATGGGGCAACGGAGGGGGTGAGCTAAAGGATGGTGAACCAGGGGGAAGCGGGAGCTGAAACTGGAAGCTGTCGGAACTCAGATGGCGGCGGGGTGTCATTTCCTGGTCTGGAAACACAAACTGGAGCGTGTTAACCAATTCTATAGCAGATACCACATACAACACAAGTGACTCAGAACTATTTTCCTGAGGATTTTTGCAGACAGTATAAACCATAACAGTGAAAGTAAAAAGCTGAATATACAGTATCTCACAAAATTGAGTACACCCCTCACATTTTTGTAAATATGTATGAGATAGATAGAGAGAGATATATATATATATATATATGATTGTGACAACACTGAATAAATGACACTTTGCTCTCCAAATTTGGCCCAATTAGCCATTTTCCCTCCCCGGTGTCATGTGACTTGTTAGTGTTACAAGGTCTCAGATGTAAATGGGGACCAGGTGTGTTAAATTTGGTTTTATCGCTCTCACACTCCCTCATACTAGTCACTGAAAGTTCAACGTGGCACCTCATGGCAAAAAACTCTGGGGATCTGAAGAAATAATTGTTGCTCTATATAACGATGGCCTAGGCTATAAGAAGATTTAAAAAAACTGAAACTGAGCTGCAGCACGGTGGCCAAAACCATACAGCGGTTTAACAGGGCAGGTTCCATTCAGAACAGGCCTCGACATGGTCGACCAAAGAAGTTGAGTGCAAATGCTCAGCGTCATATACAGAGGTTGTCTTTGGGAAATAGACATATTGCTGCAAAGGTTGAAGGGGTGGGAGGTCAGCCTGTCAGTGCTCAGACCATACGCTGCACACTGCATCAAATTGGTTGCATGGCTGTCATCCCAGAAGGAAGCTTCCTCTAAAGATGATGCTCAAGAAAGCCCGCAAACATTTTGCTGAAGACAAGCTGACTAAGGACATGTACTACTGGAACCATGTCCTGTTGCCTGATGAGAACAAGATAAACTTATTTGGTTCAGATGGTGTCAAGTGTCTGTGTGTCTCTCTCTGTGTGTGTGTGTGTGTGTGTGTGTGTGTGTGTGTGTGTGTGTGTGTGTGTGTGTGTGTGTGTGTGT
>JACXGM010008804.1:0-10662 GCA_016801145.1 Umbra pygmaea | reverse complement strand
TTCATTGAGGAAACCATGAATGCCAACATGCACTGTGACATACTGAAGCAGAGCATATGATCCCCTCCCTTCGAAAACTGGGCCGCAGGGCAGTATTCCAACATGATAACGACTCCAAACACACCTCCAAGACAACCACTGCCTTGCTAAAGAAGGAGAGGGTAAAGGTGATAGATTGGCTAAGCATGTCTCCAGGCCTAAGCCCTATTGAGAATCTGTGGGGCATCCTCACATGGAAGGTGGAGGAGCGCAAGGTCCCTAACATCCACCAGCTCCGTGATGTCATCATGGAGGCGTGGAAGAGGACTCCAGTGGCAACCTGTGAAGCTCTGGTGAACTCCATGCCCAAGAGGGTTAAGGCAGTGCTGGAAAATAGTGGCTACACAAAATATTGACACTTCGGGACCAATTTTGACAGTCACTTAGGGGTGTACTCACTTTTGTTGCCAGCGGTTTAGAACTTAATGGATGCGGGATGAGTTATTTTGAGGGGACAGTCAGCAAATGTCCACTGTTATACAACCTGTACACTCACTACTTCACATTCTAGCAAAGTGTCATTTCTTCAGTATTGTGAGATTCTGTATGCATCTGCTGGTGTTCAGAGAATTGGCATTATAAGACTTCTACCTGAATCAACATCCATATCTGAACTCCTGGCATCAGATTTCCTTTTCTTTGTCTGCCGGGGGGTTGAGTCAGATTCATGTTGCCTCTTATTGCAGTTGGCACCAGGCTATTGGCAAAATATTAGTTTATTGCACACATACATTGAACCACAGTTAGTTAAAAAGTGGATAATGTAATAAATGTAATTACCATTGGAAAATTGTTTGACAAATAGGCTGCAAAATTCTGCTTCAAATGATTGTGCTGAATTGGAATAGAGCCATACAGACTGTAGTGCTAAAAGGGGGAAAGAAATTGTGTTTGATGCAAAGGTTATAGCAGGCGATTTTTTTGAAAAAGTAAAAAGAAAACACTTACATCTTGCACAGTAGGAGGAGCAGGTATATTGAAGCCAGGAAAATCGACAAGCTTGGAGACATCATAGGACACCTTTTGCCCATTGGCATCTTCTGTAGGTTCTCCATCACTAGAAACTAGAAAAGATTTTCAATACTATAAAACGCAGCTCAAAATTAAAAGGAATGGTCCGTCACTCTGAGTTCCTCTCCATTTTCTGGAAGCCTGATGAACTCTTTATGTATCTTAATCTAGTATAAACAAAGTTGCCAACTAGCAATAACACAATAGTGAAGTCTATGCAAATACCTAATCCTGCTATTTGTTACTGTAGACTTCAACATTGTTAGCCTTTGATTGGTCAACTCACCGAATTCTTCACAATAAACTACATGAGTACATAAACAATGGTATTCAATAGTTCATCTGGCTCTTCACAATAAACTACATGAGTACATAAACAATGGTATTCAATAGTTCATCTGGCTCTTCACAATAAACTACATGAGTACATAAACAATGGTATTCAATAGTTCATCTGGCTCTTCACAATAAACTACATGAGTACATAAACAATCGTATTCAATAGTTCGTCTGTAAAGTAGAGAATAGGTTTAAAATTGCAGCCACGCTATTGAAAACAATTCCCCGCTGGTTACCGCAAGCCCCTAAACATTAGTTATTCTTGAATATTTGACTTTCAGTTTTGGTCTACAATATTGCTACATACATAACTATTTTAGCAGCACGTTTTTCTAACAAACTGAAAATGGAAACAGAAGTTTAGCAAACTAGAGGAATTTCTTCATTAGCCACATGCCCAAGTTTACGATTTTTATTTGTGATGACAGAAACATCAATGCCTCATTGTGATGTCAATAAGAGAGGTAGTGTGCTGCATTTCTATTTGGACCACAAAATTACAGTCCAGCATTATAAAATATGTTTTGTCCAAAATATTTGTGCAAAACAATATTATGAAAAGCCTAAACTGCAGGCTTTTTTATATAACACAGCTCCTTTAAAGCTGTACTATGTAACGTTCCATTCATTTTTCCTACCAGCCTAAATAAATATTTTCTTTCTTCCTGAACACAGGAATAACACAGGGACAATATCACAAATTTTCCTAAAATACACATTATTATTTTGTCCATAATATGAATGTGTTGCTAGTTAGATAGTGAAATGTCAATATTGCTATTCTACTAATGTCTGTATTATATATTTTTTACATTGATGTTTACAACCTCTAGATCCAATATGAATTATTTGAATTATTCCCGTTGATCACGCCTCTTGTGCAGTAGAAAATACAGAGCAGACTCCCCAGAATAATGTTCAATCTTAAAAGATTGAGCTTGGTCTGGTGATAGCCAGACTAGGTTTAATTGAAAATGATGAAAGATCGGCTTCAACTTCAAAACTGCGAAGTCAGTGTTAATGGTATCTCTGTGTGAAGTGTTACCCGTTCCATCATATAGCGTGAGACCAGAGTTCTCCATTTCGGCCTCCTTAAGCCAGCCAGGTGGATAGCCCAGCTGTCTCATGCGGTAGATGTGTGGGGGAAGGGTGTTCAAATCAACTCCTAGTGCAGACAGCAGATCCTCACTGTTCAAAGTCAGAAAAACAAAGGAAAATGGGTAAAATGTAGAATTAATAAATTCCAAAAATCTCAGTTCTAAAACAACATTTCTTTGACCATGTTGACCATTTCTTTGAACATTTCTAATTGTCAGTGACATCAGACATTTTGCAATGTGCCTTGCCTCATTACTCCAGGTTTGTATTTAGCATATCGCTGTTCCACTTCTTCAGCATGGTAACGCTGATTGCTCAGGTTGCCCTGGTTACCCTGAGAAAACTCCTTCCTCTTCTCGTTGATTCTGGCCATGTCCTTTGGCTTAGAGAGCATACATGAACAAGCTTTTGCTTACATGTTAAACTTGACAATGGTTTCTCTGGCAGGCTATGTTAAGTGAAAAACATCCACATTACAAATGCAAGTAAACAAAATGTTAAGTCTTACCTGAGGACAATCTCGAAGTTGATGCCCATCCAACCCACAGTTAAAACAACAAGGCTTAGGTCTGTAATGTAGGTAGGAGGCAACAATCACATAATGAAGCTGATATAAATACACATCTTGGATACTAGATACATTTAATGATTTTGCTATACCTTTTCTCTTTTATCTGAAGAACTTCTTGTCCATTTAAGGCAATGACCTGGCTGAAAACCTGCTGATATCTATGCAACAATTCAGGAAATTTAAATATTATGCAAATCTATACATGGGTAAGAAAACATAAATGTGATTATTCAAAAACTAAAACATCTACATACATAGAAAGACAGTTAATAGAATGTAAATTATTTCCATGATGTTCTCCAAAATACAAAACCAGACTGGGAAAGACCAAGCAGTGTTAAGGATACTTTGGAACCTCCCATCCTTCAGTCTGCTGAGGATTATCATTAAGCAGGGGCTGTCCAAGTTTGTCCAAACAGAAACTGGTGAAATATAGGACACTTCCCACCATCTGAAAAGTTAGATACACAAAATGACATCCATGTACATGTTGAATTTCACAAGGCATGGTGTGCAAAACTAGACTGTCCAAATACGTTCACTCACACTGAAAGCATCCGTTTTGACACCACAAGGGGACTTAGTTTGATGTTCTTCCATAACAAAACTTGAAGACTGCACAGGGAAGATATGAAATAAAAAGACCAACAAGTGAATTAAAATGATGTAAGCTCGAGAAAGTTATTGATTAACAAATCCAAAACACTACCTGAGGTTTGACATTGCTAGAGGGATTTCCTGTTTCAATGTGTCCCTGCTGCTGGTGTTTCTTGACAATACTACAGATAGAATCTTCAATTTCTTGACGGCATTGCCTGGTAAAAGATGAACAGTTCACTGATGAACATAGATTCACGTTACATAATCGTAATTGTTAAAAACGAAGCAAAAACAATACATACTTTGAGATGCTATTGTTTGCAAAAAGGATCTGAAGAAGAGGCCCGTCAGTCTGGATGTTTTCAACAGTGATGCCGCTGTAAAAGGGAAATCTTTGAATGAGGAATACTTTGAAAATGACACAGGTTATGCCTCTAATCCAATCAGTTTTGCATCATTAACTTACCTTGGCCTTGTCAAAACCTTCAATTTTCTCTTCAGCTCTTGGTGTAAACAATAGATTAAGGAATGGATGTTTCGAATCAAAACAAATCATAAAGATTCAGTCAGTATACTAGACCAGTGGTTCTCAAACCTCTCCTTGGTGACCACCAGCCATGCCATATCGTAGATGTATCCCAGAGCTAGCACACCTGAATCAACTAATCATCAGGCCCTTACCTGCTTGATTCAGGTGAGCTGATTCAGGTCTACAACAAAACTGTGAGACGGCCAGGCATCCCCCAGGGGGGTTTTGAGAACCACTGTACTAGACTGCTTGAAATTTTATTTTTAGCCCTAACGTCAAAGCTTTTTGTTACTTCTTGAATGAAACGTGAATAATAGTCTATGTACATAGCTAATATATGTAGATAGCGACTAGTGTGTTTAATTGAAAAAGTTATGTGCATTTCCGCCTCCACGAAACTTGGTACAGTTCTTACTAACAACAATGCGTAATTTGGTTATGGCTGGTTAGCATGTATTCTAAAATGCTAGCTAGGGTTGTATTTAACTACACCATTGAAGCACAGTAGTTAACAACCTATTGAGCTGAAATGCTTTCAAAAGAGGGACGTCCAACCAATGACTGGGTGAGCGGTGAAATTCAATTTTCTCGTTTCCTAGCTAACGACGTGATGGTGGATAACTAACGGTAGCATTACCAGCTAGCTAGTGGTACACAAACAAGGATATTCTCTTCTATAAGACTGCGAATTGTCTTCTCACACTCTTCTAATCTTTCCTTAAGGAAAGAGTCGACTTCAGTGTCCTCATCTTCCTCCGCAAACCGAATGTGAGTTGCAGCAGGTACAACATCTTCCAATTGCTCAAAGAGCTCACTGTCACCAAAATCAACCTCCGCCATCTTCCCTGAAATATTGGAAAGAGTGTAAAGGTCAAAACGTCCTCACGCCGAGCTTTGATTGGTTGTCTTATACCACGTGTTGTTTTCTTTTTCATTTTCAGACGGATAGCTATACGCAAGTACGCAGTATTCAACACCATGCTTGGAACTTACATAAGGAAACGAATATAATGTTGTTCTCTGGTTGCACTTAACTCTTTGGTTTAAAATGTCAACATACACAACTATTAATTTACCGTATTGGGATGGTGGCACGCTGAAAATCCGCTTTATATACTTGGCAAACAGAAACTCGTTCAAAGTGGTGAACTGTCCTGTTGAGGTGAGTTTTTAAAAATCGCTTTATATACGTTGGTCTGTATTGGCCCGACCGAGTGTTAAGGCTGCATCAGCTCTTTCAGACAATCATTTTATTAATAGAAATTTATGCCCAGTCTCTTTTTGCTCTTTAGGGATCAATGGTTCCTCTCTTTTTAGGGGCTGATCTCTTCTCCAAAACTGATATCCGCATAGAGAACCATCCTCGATATCATGCAAAGTTTGCAAAGAAAGGATTGGCAACAAAATTACATTTCTCTTCTGGTAAGTCTATAAACCCAAAATACAGAACATTATAACGCGTTTAAAATGGTTTATGTAGATGTGATGAGAAAACATTTTAAGCCATTTGCAGTTGGCTTAACTTTTCATTTATTTGGAGAAAAAAATTACCATACATACAAATAAACAGCTATATAAAATATATAAATATATCTTCTGTTTTCCAAGAGATAATGGATATTTGAGATAAAAGACCCAAGGTGCCATCTGTATCTGATAAACAGTACAGGTACCTTCTTCAGGTGTAGAAGAAAATCAAGTAAACCAAACGTCTCCAACATTCTTCTCAGGGACCCCCAGAATGTCCACGGTTTTGTTGTAACTGGAACACATGTTTAGGCTTGCCAGCTTGTCATCAATGAAAAAGTGGTGCCTGGTTCAGGGCTACAACAAACTGTGTAATGTCTGGGGTCCCTGAGGAGAGGGATGAAGACTACTCAATTTGATACAGCTCTGCCCTGATGGATGGGTGGGTAGCCAGAAGCAGGTACCTTGTCACATACTCCCTGTGTGTATGGTCAGGCACCTGTGAATTCATTTTTGGTTGTATAGTAGTTGATGAATGTGAAGCAATTCCTGATCAGGGAAAGCAGTCAGTGAAAACAAGAGTAATGGCAAGTCTTTCAGCAAGCTTAGAACTAGGGCTGGGCAATATATCGATATTATATAGATATTGTGATATTAGACTGATCATCGTCTTAGATTTTGGATATCATAATATCGTGATATGACAAGTGTTATCTTTTCCTGGTTTTAAAGGCTGGATTACAGTAAAGTTATGTAATTTTCTGAACTTACCAGACTGTTCTAGCTTTTCTATTATTTGCCTTTACCCCACTTAGTTATTATATACACATCAGTGATGATTATTTATCAAAAATATCACTGTGTAAATATTTCTTTGTAAGCACGAATTGTCAACCCTACAATAACGCCGCAATATCGATATTGAGCTATTTGGTCAACAATATCGTGATATTTGATTTTCCGTATTGCCAAGCTCATACTTACTCGCCACATCCAATATGATTGAGCATTATTTTTTACTATTATAGTTTTGAAAATTAAATTGACAGAGATTGGTAAATATTTCAAAACAATATTTGTGTCTTGCTCACCTCTTTGACAAAGAAAGTGCAATTCTTCACTTGTTAATTTTAATAAAGAAAATTCCCTTTTTTTCTTTACATATGTGTACACATTTTCCAAACTTAAAAAATAATTAAATATCGAGATGTATATCTTTAGTCGTTAAAGCTACAAAATATATTGAAATATACATTTCGGGCCATATCGCCCAGCCCTACTTAGAACTACTCTGAAAAAAATGCTAAATTGTCCCTTGAATTTTAAGAGGCCAATAAAAAACAGAGAACCATGTTTTTGGGGATTTTTTGTATTCTTGTTTTTTGTGTTCACTTCAATGTTATATAGTTGTCATTTTCCAAACTAACAGTTAATGCTCACATAATACATTTCAAAACCTCCTTTTATTTTTATTTCACATGTATTTAAACCAGGTGGGCTAATTGAAAACAGATTCTCATTTGCAATGGCTACCTAGCCAAGATAAAACGTGATGGTGCAAGATTACTAAAGTTACACATGAAGTACCCAAAACATAAAAACAGTGTGCAGGTGCTCAGCATATGCAATAGGAGGTATATGTACAGTTTGTCAAATTAGGCCTAAATTAGAGAGAGAGATCAGTTGGAGTGTAAAGTGGCATGGCAATAACAATTGAATAGGTAACACTTGAGAGAGTATCTTTAAAAAGGATATTGTACAAATAACACAATATATAACTGACTGCACAAATTACTATGTAGAAATACACCATGGGGCATGACTAAGGCACAGGCATAAATGGTCAAGGACAGTGAGTGAGTGAGGGAGGAGAGTCAGCATGTACAGTGGTTAGGCAGTAACTCTGAAATGCATTTTAATAGCAGTTAGGGAGATGTCCTCAAGCTTCAGAGTTTTTTTTCTTCATTCCAGTCATTAGCAACTGTAAACTAAAGGAGATGTGGCCAAAGGAGGTGTGGGGTGACTAGAGAGAAGTATCTGTTTGAGGGCAGGCTGCCGGTGGTTGAGGGAATGATAAGAAGTGAATATAGGTATGTTGGGGTTTTGCGTAATCATGACTTGAGTGGATTCCAGTGGGTCAGTTGCTGAGTCTGTAATGAGGGCCAGCCCACAATTGCATAGAGGTCACAGTGGTGGGTTTAAAATGGTGCATTGGTGAAAAAACTGATGGCACTGTAGTAGACTACATCTAATTTTCTCAGAAGGCTGTGTGTCAGGTCTGGCTATGACATCACCAAAGTCAAGGATCAGTAGGCTGGTCATTTTCACAAGGGCATTTCTTTCAGCATGAGTGAAGGAGGCCTTATTGTGGAATAGGAAGCCAATCTTATATTAAATATTGAATTGGAGATGTTTAATGTGGGTCTGGAAGGTCTGCTGATGTCATTTCTCAAATGGCCAAAGACAGTTGCACAGTACTATAGGTTTAGTTAAGAACCAATTGCTAACTAATTGTATGAATTGGTAGTGGAGCAAGCATACAATATCAGTGTGGTAGTCAGTTTTTTTACTTGAAAGCAATTGATCTGTGATGCTGACATTACCATGTGTTGTGGGTTGGCATCTATGCCAGCATCACATGATTTTTCCCACAATTTAGTGTGAAATACACTTAGAAACATAGCGTTTACATATCATTTTATTTGTTTTGTTGGAGTCTCATTAACCTCTTTGCTACTTCTACCCACAGCTTTTAGATTCCATGGCCTGAGGGTTCCAACTGCCAACAATTGCTTGTGGTTCTACAGCATTCAAGGTGTTTTTCGAGTGGCTTTTGAAATGTACAGCAAACGAGAGCAGCTGTTGGTGTTGGAGAACTTTCAGGTAACATTACTACGACTCGTAGCTACAAAATAAATATACCAATGGAGGCTACAACTTATATATTTCAACGTCACATTTTTGAAGCTACTAAATCACTACTGTTTCTTCATGGCACTTCACTCTCACTCTAGGAGATTTGGAAGTCACGCCTAAATGACATTCCTTTGAAGATGAACTATAACCTCAGTGTTCAGCTGGATCCTTCACCACCCCAGATGGTTGTGGACATGTATGACCAAGAATTGAAGCTTAGACTGATGTCTCAGGATCCCCAAGGTAATCCATCAGGAGTTGTGGCCTTCCCCCAGAGAGAAACCAACTCTTCAAGTCACACTTCAGCAGACCATGATTACTGCAATCTTACAGATAAGAATATTCTGGCACAGCCAGTCCATCTCTGCGGCTCCATCTTAAGTAAAAAACTACTGGGCTTGGAGGCAAAGCTCAGATCTAACAAACAGCTTGGGACAAAACAGCAGGAGACCATCTTGCTTCTTTTGGAAAACATTGAGCGCTGTGTGAGCAGGCCCCTTGAGGAAAGAGATGTGGCAGAGACTGTAATAACTCTGATCGAGGCTCAAAAGTGGAGTTCTGTGTACTCCAGCCACTTGCTGTACACCATAGGGCGCTGGCTTGGTCAGCAGTTCCATGCAGCCAACAGCAGTATCAGCCAGCAGGTAGAAGGGTTCAAGGTGCGGCACATAGAGAGAATCACAGATCTTCCACCTGCAGAGGAACTGGCCTCAGAACTGTTTCCAGAGGCCATGCGCACACTGCTGCTTCACTGGATGGGTCTGAGTGATGAGTCGACCCTGTGGAAGAGACAGAGCGAGTACCCCATCCTGCTTCTAATCCTGGAGTTTGCCAATCATAACCTAATCACTGGTGTGGCACATGTGCTTTACTCAAGTCTTAAGTTGAATTTAGATCCAGCTGACTCAGAAAGGCTAAGTACCATTGCTTATATGTGAGTCAAAATGCTGAACACCATCACCAGAGTGTGGTCTGCTTTCAAGCATTCTAAAGGGCCCAAATGGGAGTAAACAATGAATCTCAGTATGGGTAAATATCACTATCAGTTTGAAACTTCAAATCCTTTAGGCTACAACTTGCACAATATATGAATGATAGACTGATATGTAAGAAAGAATGTGTTTGTCACTGATTCTGTAATGGCTAGTGTAATCTCATGGATCCTCGATTTTCTGAACATCCATGGGATCGAAGATATTTCAGATGTGTGTGACTACGTCTAGTGCCACTATTCTGCCCTTGCTTTACGTCTCTGTGCAAAGCTAGACAAACAGCTAACATAACTATCAATAAAAACTCCCAAGGCGTAGCATTTCTTGAGTAGTTTTACTGTACGTACACACCGCCACAGACTTGATTTTTAAAAGAAGCTTTGGACACCCTGTCAAGGACGCTTGTCAAAAAAGTACGGGGAAGCTTTTTCCTTACTGAGATAATTTGATAATGTTGTGAAACTGTAAAATACAGAAAGAAAAAATGACAATATACAATATGTTTAAAACATGACTACCTCAAATACTGTCCAGTACGTTACAAAGATAACTGGCTACAGTAGCAATGTTAACAACATACATTGAACATCACAATTTAACTAATGAGTAACACCCACAAAGTAATTTAGTAATTCACACTGCTCAGTAATTCACACTGCTCAAATATTATCTTCACTAAATGCTGTAATGGTAGTTTTCCAAATTGTACTTACAAACAAATATCCCAAGGCTAAAGTGAAGAAAATAATGCACTACATGCTTGTGATCGGTTGCTTAGCAACGCGCTGAATGGCAATTTCATAGAAATTAAATCATTCAATTTCTATGGACAATCCGTTTTTGACGAGAAGGGCCCAGCTGCGGCCTGTAGCCGCTCACGCCAAGCCCATGGCTTGGCTAACCTTACGGTACGGATCCACTTTTCCGACACGACTGTCTGTCGCGTCGCATCTCGCTCTATTCCTATGGGTGACGTCACGCGACTTCAACGTGCCCGCATAGCATCCCGGGAAGGCAGCACTGCATTTGAGAAAATGTTGCGCGACAGAAAAGATGAAAATTCCCAGCTTTATGCAAATGAATCCGTTGAACGCGAAGCG
>JACXGM010008803.1:0-18602 GCA_016801145.1 Umbra pygmaea | reverse complement strand
TAATTCATGTTTACAAGTCACAGGGCGCAGCCATCTTGTATTCCTGCTCGGAATTCCTGCTTGGTCTCCTCTGTGCTCTCCGAGTTGGCAAGTCGGATTTCCGAGGAAAAAGGGGCGTGTGGTGCGCATTGCTAGGCAACCTTCCGAGATCCGACTCGGAGATCCGACTCGGAAAGATAATGGAACGCAGCATAAGCTTGTGCGTGTGGGATGTGAGAGCATGTGGTTTCACAATTTCAATGTGAACGAAAATGTTTGAGAGCTAGATACACAGAAAAAACTGTTGCATTGTCAGGTCGTCTTAACAATATTATGTGTTCTCACAAATATATTGTGTTTCTTATGAGGAGAAACACAATGTATTTGTGTAAATCACACAATATCTTTAAGTAAATCTGACAACGCAACTTTCCATTTTTTTCTGTGTATTTAAGGGTTAAGTTAAGGTGTGATAAGCCTGAAATTAGTACATTCTTATGTACCTGTTTAGGTTGCTCAGTTAGACGTGAGAGAGAGAGGTGTGTAAGTAAAGGTGTGTTTGTGTAATGTGTTTAGGAGAAGAAGCCAAACACACGGTGTAATTCACAAGAGGAGTTTAATCATTCTGAGAACTGCATAAACATAGAAACCGAAAGAAAACAGGCTTAGTCTAAAAGGTTCCACAATACTGTAAACTGGTCACATAAACAACACAACTCGACATGGAAACAATAAACCACAACCCCAGGAAGGCTAGGGGAACAGATATACACTGGGGATAGTTACAGAATGACACACAGGTAACTGAGGGGTGGCGGAATGTGTAGAGCGTTGACATCGACCGCTGGTGCCGAGACGAACCAGGAGAGGGAGTAGCAACAGAGTGAGATGTGACTGTGTCTGTGTGTTTACATTATAAATATTGTGCATCTAGTCAGACAAGGTGTGTCCATAGTATTCATGAAAGGGCTCGCTGGCAATGGTGGTCTGAGGACGAGGGATTGTGTAATCTTTGTCAGGATCTATTTCCTGAAATAAAGACACATTGAAACACATTACTGCCGTTACTAATGGAAATGAGCGGTTTAACCTTACTGGTACATTGCTTATAGTGTTAATGGTCATATCCTTTTCGCAACACATATGAAAATGCATTGCTATTGGTCAGCCCCAGTAGTCACTAAGCCATATTGAGACCTACTCACCCTCATTGAGATTTTAGGGTCATATGGTGAATGGAGAACAGGCCGTTTTTTACCTGAAAGATAGAAGAATTACAGTACTGTACCTCAGATGTAATATAACTAGTAGACAGAAAGTACTGTACCTTTGATGTAATATAACTAGTAGACAGAAAGTACTGTACCTCTGATGTAATATAACTAGTTGACAGACAGTACTGTACCTCTGATGTAAAATAACTAGTAGACAGACAGTACTGTACCTCTGATGTAATATAACTAGTAGACAGACAGTACTGTACCTCTGATGTAAATTAACTAGTAGACAGACAATACTGTACCTCTGATGTAATATAACTAGTAGACAGACAGAACTGTACCTCTGATGTAAAATAACTAGTAGACAGACATTAATGTACTTCAGATGTAATATAACTAGTAGACAGACAGTACTGTACCTCTGATGTAATATAACTAGTAGACAGACAGTAATGTACCTCAGATGTAATTTGACTAGTAAATAGACAGTATTGTACCACCTAATGTAATATAACTACTCGACAGACAGTACTGTACCTCAGTTTTAATGTAACTAGTAGAAAGACAGTAATGTACCTCAGATGTAATATAACTAGTAGACAGACATTAATGTACCTCAGATGTCATATAACTAGTAGACGGACAGTACTGTACAACCTGATGTAATATAACTACTAGACAGACAGTACTGTACCACAGATGTAATATATCTAGTAGACAGACAGTACTGTACCACAGATGTAATATAACTAGTAGACAGACAGAACTGTACCACCTGATGTAATATAACTCGTAGAGACACAGTACTGTACCTCTGATGTAATATAACTTGTAGATACACAGTACTGTACCTCTGATGTAATACAACTTGTATATACATAGTACTGTACCTCTGATGTAATATAACTTGTAGATACCCAGTACTGTACCTCTGATGTAATACAACTTGTATAAACGTAGTACTGTACCTTTGATGTAATATAACTTGTAGATACACAGTACTGTACCTCTGATGTAATACAACTTGTATATACATAGTATTGTACCTCTGATGTAATATAACTCGTAGATACACAGTACTGTACCTCAGTTGTAATATAACTATTAGACAGACAGTACTGTACCTCTGATGTAATATAACTTGTGTATACACAATGCTGTACCTATGATGTAATATAACTGTAATATACTGTAAGTAGTAGTCAGACAGTTTTTTACCTTTGATATATTATTAGACACACATTAATATACCTTTTTTTTCACCGCGGTCATTTTGAAAACTTTCGTTATCCATCCCTTCTTTCTGGGCCACCAGCGTTGGTATGTTGACATTAGAACTGGTCCATCCACCAAAGTCCAGTGGTCCCTCCTTGGAGTGAGCCTCACCCTTGCAGAGGTGGAAGACTTGGACTAATCCTTGGCCCAGCAGGAGGACCCAGCCATTGGTCAGCAGTGCGATACTAAGCACCGGGTCATCCCACTGAGGGCGCCGGCCCATGTCCATGTTACCCCGGGTCAACAGGGCAATCCACACCACCCAGATGGCGGCGGACAGCAGCAGAGTAAGGCAGAGCAGCGTTGCCTGGACGTGATTGTGCTGTTTGGTGCCGGAGTAGCTGTGGGTGCGGCAAGATTGCAAGACGCAGCACAGGGACAGCAGCAGGCCGGCTGCCAGCAGAACCAGTACGTAGATGAGCAGCATCACAAACTCGCCTTGGGAGTACCGGCAGGGTTGGCCGTCCCGCACCAGCACGGTGATCAGCCACTCAGTCGCGATGACCACCTGCACGGCACACAGGGCCAAGGCCAGCCCAACCTCCCTCCAGCCGCGGGCCACAGAATAGCCGAGCAGGGCGAGACAGCGCGCCAGCAGGCAGGAAAAGGCCAGAGAGAACAACACCCCGAACAGGAAGACACGCGTAGGGCACGTCTGGGGAGTGAGGCGGATGATGAAGGCAAAGGTCAGGGCGAAAAGCCCTGCCGTGGCTAACAGGAACAGGGCCATGGCCGCCGCTCTCCCCCCGATGCCATTGTGCCAGCGAGAAGACACACCCAGCCACAGCATCCACAACAGTAGCCCCACCAACAGTCCCACACAAACCACAAAGCCCAGCGTTGCCAGGCTCTCCACCACGATGCCCCACGCCGCCTGGCGGTCGCACAGGTAGGAGTACACAGGGTTCAGGTCAGCAGCGCAGCCTGGCACTGCATTCTGGGAAGTGGAGTTTGAGGAAGAGTTGCGCTGGAGCGGGGAGGGGTTGGCCGGGTTGGCAGTATTTCTGACAGTGGTGTTAAAGGTGTTATTTGGAATGGTTTCAGAGCTACTGATCGCCGTGGTAGATGAGGTTTGGTTGCTGCCAGCGGTCAGTAGGGTTGGGCATAGCAGGAGTAGAAACAGGAATGTGTGTATTTGAAATGGAAAGACCATCCTTGTGTTTTGTTTTGTTCGCATTGTCCTTCCTCTTTGGTTTTCTTTTTGGATGGGGTACTCCATGTGTAGATGGGCCTTTGCTACCTGGAAAAGGAGCATACATGTGAGGGTGTTTTTTTACTTTTGATAAACAACTTTATTTATTTAAGCATGACCGTTTTTACCACAATCAAAGAAAGGAAGGTGCTGTTGAATAAATATTAATGAGAGAGAGAGAGACAGAGACAGAGACAGAAAGACAAAGGCACGTTCAGACCGACCTAATTTGTAAACATTTAGAAATTATGAGTGATTTAGTATAGACTTTAGTCAATCAACGCAGAGAAATATTAAACAACATCAAATTAGATTGAAATCAGAAGTTAGCATGTGTTTACACATAGATTGGACATGAGAGGGAGTGAGAGAAGCCAGAGATATCCACTCCTGATAGTTGATTGTCACTTCCTCTAATTTACAAGAGAGCTCTTGTTTCAGTGTCAAAGATTCAAAGATGACATTTTACTGTAAATGCTGACAAAAAGTTCTCTATAAAGTATATTTTTTACGGATTATACTAGAAATGTGTTTTTGTAAAATAAAACATTTGTTAACCCTAAGACAAAGAATTAAATAGAAATGTCAAATTATGTATATTTTATTGTTGTATTGTTCTATTCATTGTTGAAATATTTAACTTCTAATGAAGTCAGACCACTAAGGTTATTCAATTAGTAACTTTTAATAGTGTGAGAAAAACTGACCTTAAAACATTGTCCATATTCTGTGGCCAGGAGAATATATATATATATATATATATGTATAGATATATATATATATATAGATATATATATATATAGATATATATATATATATAGATATATATATAGATATATTAATTAAAGTAGCAAACAGATGTAACATGTACTGACCGTTTATCCTTGGTCTTCAGTTCACCCACCTCTGTGGATCCAGTAAGGGTTATACCTTTCCTATTTGTAATTCCACTTGAAACTCCCAGCTGATGCATCAATATACCTTCAATGTGCGGACATTCCTCCTAACTCAAGGATGTACCCAGACCTTTCACAGGAACCGGAAGTGGAAGGGACGGACAGGAGGAAGATAGGACGGTGGGAAAAACTTAGTTTTCAAATGAAAGATTAAGATTGTTATTGTTTTCTCTCAACCCAAATGCATGAAACAGTGAGGCAGTAGAACCTTGAGTTTTCTTCCTTTGCCTCCCTTTTCACACAGCCAGTCATAGGTGGGGCTCAAACACCTGGAGGCTTTGGAACAAGGACTGAGACACACATTCATGCAAACACACATGCACACCCATACAAACACACACACACAAAAAATACCCAAAAATTTGGGAGGGAATATTCACTCAACTTTTCTCACAGATTACTGTAATATGGATCTGTGTTTATTTATTTGATTAATATTAATTAATATTACAGGGTTTTTTTTAACATCAAAAACTATATATGGTTTTAAACATTGCTACCTTGTAAAGGTATGTGTTAAACATACTACTAAAATATACATATATAAAAGGATATTATCAAATAATCAAAAAACATAAATCAGAGTTTATCTTTTTAAATTTTGTATTTTTGAGACAGTAGAAATCCTTTGAATGACAGTTGACTGTATTATATCATCACAGGTTTGGATTTCAATTTTCTACAGACATGTTAAAACGTGTTTCGTGTGAATCACTCACACACAGTATCAACCAGACCCAGATTTCCATGTCCCATTATCTTAGTACATGTTGATTAATGCAGAACCACAGATTTATCTTTTTTACCAGGAAATGTGGAAGGGTTAACTTCAAGCTATGAAACTGGAATTAATGTATAAGCCAAGATCCAATTCAGCCAGGTCATCACAAAACATGACACTATTGGTCAATATAATCACACTGTTGGTTGCTATGTTACAGTGTGAATATTTGGAGGTGAGAAGGAGGCTGAATAACAACTGACTCATCTGACATCAGTCAGAATAACAGTAACTATTATTAAGTCATAACTGAACACGGTTGTTGTTTAACGTCTTTTGGGTAGTGTTCGTCAGTGAAGGGGAATGTCTTCCAGGCAGTTTCTGTCTTTACAAGCCCATACAGACACCTGAGCTCAGGTCTGTACAAGCCGTTAGAAGGTGTGTCTATGTGTGTATGTCATATTCTATTTAGATCCCATACTTGTGGTTTGTCATGAAAATTAGCTTTTATTTTAAAACACTGCTGGCAGGTAATAATATTAGTAATAAACCTTTATTCATACAGCCCCTTTTTATACAGGGAATGCAGCTCAACGTGCTTTACATAAAAACAATCACATAAAAGGAAAGACATTGGCATTAATAAAAGTAATGTAATGTAAAATTATTTTAAAACGAAAGCATTTGAGTGCTGGCTTAGTTAAAGGATAAATCTGGCACTAAATGAACCTAGGGGTTAATAACACATGGGTACCAAGTCGATCGTTCTCTGGGATATGTTTTCATGCTAATCAAATGTGTCCAGTTTTAGCGCTAACTGATAATTACCGTATAACACTAGTTGTGAGGGCATGGATGAAGTAAAAATGAATCGCTATGTTATACCACTAACAAGGCTCAAAATAGCACCACACTTCCACGGCAGCATAATGAGGGTACCTACATTCAAACCGAAGCATTGAGAACGTTGTAAGTGTACAGACAGTTTATTAAAATAAGCATGGTTTGTGTACACAGGCAGGCGCCATCTTGGGAAAACAGACTTGACCAGTCGAATGCCATGCTACGTGAGCTGAACTGTGAGCAAATTGTGTTTGATTTTAGTTTGCATCGCTAGCTGTAAGTCTTCTTTTTTCAACCATTGATCTGCATGAATGACCGAAAAACCTCTTACCATGGGAGATTCCAAATCACAGTTCAGCTCATGTAGCACTGCGTTCATTGTTTGACTGTTCAAGTCTGTTTTCCCAAGATCTCTCTATACACCAAAACCCTTGGCTCTGTCATAACCGCACATGGACTCTCCTATCAATGCTATGCTGATGACACTCAAGTATTTCTCTCCTTCCACCCTTCTGACATCCAAGTGAAAACCTGAGACCGCATGCCTGGCTGATATCTCTATGTGGATGTCAGCACACCACCTCAAGCTCAACCCTGACAAGACTGAGCTACTCTTCTTCCGTGGTAAAGTCAGTTTGCTCCAGCACATGTCCATCACAGTTGAGAACTGCACAGTGTCGCCATCCCAGAGTGCAAAGAACCTTGGCGTGACCCTGGACGATACCCTCTTGTTTTCTGCAGACATCAAGGCTGTGACTCATTCCTGCAGGTTCATGCTCTATAACATTCCCCGAGCACAAACTTACCTCACCCAGGAAGGAGCCCAGGTAATCATCCAGGCACTCGCCATCTAACATTTTGATTACTGCAAATCACTCCTGGTAGGACTCCCGGCGTGTGCCACCAAACTGCTTCAACTCATTCAGAATGCAGTGACCCGTCTGGTGTTCAACCTTCCCAAGCTCTCCCACGTCATCCCACTCCTACACACACTCCACTGGCTCCCAGTTGAAGCTCGAATTTGCTACAAAGCTATGGTGCTCACCTATGGAGCAACAAGGAGAGCTCCTCCCCCCTAGCTCCAGGCAATTCTCAAACCCTACATCCCTAAACGGGCTCTCCGTTGTGCCACCTCTGGGCTCCTGACCATCCCACTCCTTCGGGATGTCAGCTCCCAATACAAGCAGTCAAAATTCTTCTCTGTCCTGGATCCTCAGTGGTGGAACCAGCTTCCACTGGAGGATAGAACAGCCGAGTTTCTACCCATCTTCAGGAAACATCTGAAAACCTTCCTTTTCAATGAGTACTTAAATTAGTTGTATTCCACTTCTGTTGTCTTGAAATACATTGCTATCTGCGTGATCCTTCTCTAGCACTCTTTTTGACTATTCATTGTTTCATATGTTGAATGCTCTTAACTAAGTTGTAGTTGTTTCACTTAGTTTCTCCTAAATGTATGTACTCACTGTAAGTTGCTCTGGATAAGAGTGTCTGCTAAATTATTGAAATGTAAAAATATCAATGTGAAATGTAAATGTGTGTCAATCTTTATGAGGTTTCGTCGCTGTTCCTAATTTGTTTCATTTTTTTAAATAAGGAAAACTATCCTCAGATTTTTTTTAACCAAATCTCTGATAAGCACATTCAGGATATTATCTTGGAAACTTCTTGGACAGAACAGCCTAAGACAACATGAATATTGAAAATATAAACTTTAATGGATCTACCAGGACATCCAATCTCACAGAAACTTTCAGTCATACAAATATGTGTGTGTATATGTGGGAGTGTGTATGCGTTTGTGTACTAAGAAGCGGACAGTGTGATGTTGGTGAGGCAAAGCGTGTGTCAGTGTGACTGAAGGCCTCCACCATAACGACCTACTCTGCATTGTACATCACGCTCCTCTCAGATCTAATTTAACTTTACCTGTGGCTTCACAGTGGCACGCCATTTTCAACAACAAGTAGAAAAAACAAAACAAATGGGAGGACAGGTGTTTGAGTACCCAGGGAGGGCAGGGAAGAACGTTAGCAGTAGGAAACTTCATATTTACATTTTGTAGTAGAGCAGAAGCAAATACAAGCCAGTGATAGCTTGTGTTTTGGTTGCATCTGTTCCTATGGTTTTACAGTAGAATGAATGGACTAAAAGTTTGAGAGGAGGGATTTAACAGGACGTGGAAGGAAAGATTTGACAGGATGTGGAAGAAGAAGGATGGATTTAACAGGACGTGGAAGAAGAAGGAGAGATTTGACAGGATGTGGAAGAAGAAGGAGAGTTTGACAGGATCTGGAAGAAGAAGGAGGGATTTAACAGGATGTGGAAGAAGATGGAGAGATTTGACAGGATGTGGAAGAAGAAGCAGGGATTTAACAGGATGTGGAAGAAGAAGGAGAGATTTGACAGGATGTGGAAGAATGAGGGATTTGACAGGATGTGGAAGAAGGAGTGATTTGACAGGATGTGGAAGAAGGAGAGATTTAACAGGATGTGGAAGAAGGAAGGATTTAACAGGACGTGGAATAGGAAACAGATGTAGGATATTGTAAGTTGGGATACAGTGGTCTCCTATCCCATCAACTCAATATTGTATGTCTTGTATAAAATACAGTTTAATAGTATTATATGACAAAAACAGTTCTGTTTTCCATCTGCCCAACAAATGTCATTCAGGCTGGTTTCGACCGACCTCAGCAGAATTCAGTACAGTGTGACCAGACGGCTTTAGGGGGACGGACAGTCACCTCGCGGTGGCATGGTGAGCTAGGAGATGGACGGTTAGAGACTGAAAGCTGAATGGGAAGGCAGGAGACACGATGCTTAGATGATTCCATATTTGGCCAGATCGCTGAGCTCCATGTCGCCGAAGGCCTCCCATGGGCAGACCACTGTGATGTCTGGGCGAAACCAAGGAAGGAACAAACAATTAGCATTGATTTTCCACTTGATGAAAACCAACACTTGTTGGTTGTCTGCAAATAACCAGATACTGGACATGTGAAAGTAGAAATATGAATACATGCAAACAAATATGACTAGTGATGAGTGTAGATGTTAATTTAAGTTACCTGTGCCTAGACCCTCCATCCCAGGGATGTCATCACCAAATCTGTAAGCGACATGGAGACTGTTAACGTGTGTGTATTTCGCAGAGTCTAGAATGTGTCCGTCCATTTTACTGGGAATGTGAGACTGCTGAATGTGGGTGTGTAGGGATATGTGTGGAACAGTGTTGTTTGTATGTCTGGTTGTGTGTGTGTGTGTGTGTCTGTCTGTCCGAAACGGTTATTTTAGTTTGCGCATGTTTGTGTCTTTGTGTAATGTTGATGTTAGTAAATGTGTGGTTATGTGCGGAATGTTGGTGTTAGGAAATGTGTTACTGGAACTTTGATGTTACCAATTGGGTACTTTTGTGTCTGACTTTTATTTGTCTGTGTGAATTTGTAAAGAAAACGATTGTCACCCTTTCTGTCCTGGCTTAGGCGCCTTGCTCTTGAATGTACGGGTCTGCCTCTGCTTGAATTTAGGGGGTCCCTTCTTTGGGGTGGTGGGGCCAGCTGCTCCACTGGGCGTGGCCAATGCACTTCCTGCAGGGGGAGCTGTATTCATGTCTGCTGAGTGCTGAGAGAGAGAGAGAGAGAGAGAGGGAGAGAGGGAGGGAGGGAGGGATGTGCTGTTACAGTCTTGGTACACTAATCATTTCCCTTTATCGGGTCCTAGTCTAACTGCTATCTTTTTCTAGCTTTACTCTTCAGTTCTCTTCCCATGTACCAGCACTCTGCTGTTGATCTCTAGCTTTCTGCCAAACTGCCTCCAGTCCACCTCATGTTAATCAGGATAGATTAGGGGGATTTGGCTAAACAGCCAGATTATCGCTGATTCTATTAAATCCCAATTTGTTTAATTGCCCTTCTTACATCCCAGCGATGTCCTGTTTGTCACATGCAGCCACTCACATCAGACACCAGAATGTCTTTTCGATTTGAATTAGTACTTTGCTTTGGCCCTGGCCACACGTGTTTCTCAGACGGTATCTGTTTTTTATGTCTAGTTTTCTGACTTTTACTGATATTACAAATAACTATTTGTACCCGAATTCACTAGCCCTTCCTGAATTGATATACATGCACATGGAACTATAAAACGTATATTCTCTGCTGTAAATCTGGTGTGATTTACATGACATTGAAGTTTTTCCTGTTATCAGTGAACAAAAGGTTGATCCCTGATGTGATTTACTGAGGAGGTAGGGGTAGATGTCAATCAATGACAACATTGAGAACACCAGTAGCTGGCCTGTCAATCTCTTTAATGACTCAGACACGATACTGGGCAAGAGCCTAAGTCACGCTGTCCTTGTTTTCGTGTCCTTCATCTGCTTAAGCCATTCTCCTTATCCCATTATGCTGATCTGTCTCCAGCGTGCCGCACCCCTGAACCCTGAGCTCCATAATCCTGTTAACATCATGTAGATGAAGTGGGTGGAGTTCCCCAGAATACGTTGTGTAACAGTACGTTGTGTAACGTTGTCCATCAAAGACCTTGCACTCATGTGGATAGGTTTCAAAATGGCTACTCTGGAGATCTCTAAAGCTACACAGAAGCAGATGGGTGAACCCTCCTCCTTAGTACCCAGTTCTGGACCATCTGTTGCTGTAAATTCAGTATCACTTGTTTCCAGGAGAGTCTAGCATAGAGTATTGTCTCTCTCCAATATATACAATATATTTTCAAAGCATTTTGGAAAGATTACTACTGATCTACAGCTTTTTATATTTTGCACTGCAGTTTGGCAATTTCCCCCAAGGATCAGCATTTTATCTGCTTGTCAACTGGGTCCACAGTTACATAATCAAGTGATTGGCATGCTGGTTTTCCCAACTGGTTTCCATGGCACTGTTATATAACAACTCCAAGGATCCTCTCAGGATCTGTTCCGATATCGGCAATAGCATTCCACTTAGCATAATGTATTCATTGAACATAAATGGACTTCAGTAATTGTTGCTTCTAATCAGCCAATGCTTTCTTTTAGCTATGTAGAGATCTGTCCATCAGACACATGCATTTCTCCATGAAGTTCAATTTCCAATCTTAAGTCTTTTTATTTTTATGATATAATTCTCAATATACCAGGTGAGCTACAAATCAAGTTGCTTGTCCATGTTCTTTACCATGCCTGCAGGTGCCGTGTTTGCATGAGTCAATCGATCACAATCTTTGATGTTGCTGCTTGATATCATTTTTTTTATACTTCCTGTTATTATTATAATTTATTCTGAAATAATACTGTAGTATTAATGTTTTTATCTGTATTAACATAAAATAACAATAGCAATGTATTTTTTGTAAGGAACAATAGAGATAATGAAGTGTTCTCTGTCTCACCTGCTTTCACCAATGTTCCAGAAACTTCTGTCTCCCCTGAGAGCTGCTGCTGAAAAATGTCAGTCCAAATGAAAAATGAAGTTGAGGAACTGGTCTTCGTTTAAATACCTCTAATTCTTAATCCTGCATTCTACAAGTTTCCAATCACATGGTCCTCAAATGGTCAGCCAGCTCCTGTACCCTCCCCCCTAAACACAAGTGCTGGACACTGAGGGAGGCAGGGACATCAGTGAGGCAGGTCCATATGGGTGTTTGGAACTAACATAGCAAATTAAGCTTCATTACCCCTGTTTTAAGCTTTGCAAATGAGATGACATTGTCTGTTCTTGGGTTGCGTTCCTAGTCCATGTGATGGATTGTAGAAAAATCTGTTTCACCACAGTGATCGAGCGTTGTGTTAATAAACAACAACCAGTAAAAAAGGTACAGGGTGGTTTCAGACATTTTATTACTACATACGTTTTAACAAATCAAATTCAAAAGGAAAGATTGGGGGCAGTAATAAAGACAAGTGATATATTTTTATTTTTTCAGAATATTGTTTGTTTGGAACAAATAAGGCGGTAACATATATATAAAAACCAAGAAGTGGTAAATAAAAAATAAAAACTCATTGATTGGGAAAAATTAAAGGCCAGCTAAAGCTACCTTAAATATAGCAATTAGCATTAGATACCTTTTTTCTTTAAATAACCATTTTACAAGTAAATAAGCAGGTTCAAAAATGAAAAAGAAACATGAAAATGCAAAACATTTACAAGGGAAATTAAAAGCATCTGGAATGCCATCTTGTTATTATTGCCTTGAAGACAAAGGTTGTCTAGACATTAAACTAACTGATGATTGTAAGTGAGCTGCAGTTCCACATGTGAAAGCGATTGTTATGGGTAATGTTTTTTCCCAGTTCCTAAATTTAGGGTGAGTACTGAGTCATCTCGTTGGTCACCATGTGTTTGTCCTGTTCTAGTAATCTCCTTAGTTCAACGATCTTTCACATGGGCTGTTCATCTGACACAAGAACTGCAGTCAGAGCTTCAATTGGAATGAGAGATTTTGGGAGAGAGACACCTTCAGTTGTCTCCCAATTATTGACAGTATACAAACCTGAAACGTTTGTTCCACCATTGTTTTTTGACTTGCTGCCGGTATCCATTTCTCATTCAAACTTTAAGATATGGCCTTTTAAGTTTTGCTGCATCTCACAATGCTCATTCTCCTGGAAGGTCAGCTCGGACCAGCAGCTTGCAGGATAAAGCTCCTCTGGCTGAAGACCACAGTGCTCTGGCAGGAGCCTGACTCGTCACAAGGACTGGCAGAGCGCTGTGTGACAAGGCAATGCTTGCCAGCTATTCCTCCCCACAAGCCGCACACTGCTGGACATATTTGCACAGAGGCCAAGAAATGAACAGGGACTATTGTGGAAAAATCATGCTTAGCAGTACAGCATCACTAAATGTGTAACGCTGTGTGACCATCAGCGTTGGGTTATTATGACGTTCTACTTGCCACACCAAACTACCAAAATAAAAAAACAAAATTATTTAAGTATATACTGTAAGATAGAATGAACCAGTGGACGTTACACACCAAAATAATCCAAAAGGGGTTCTTCAATTGTCTTTATACAAAACATTTTTTATGGTTACAAGAAGAACCATTTTTGGTTCCAGGGAGAACCCATTTTGATCCATAAAAGCCTAAGTTGCATTTGGTCAAATTAGGCTCTGATTAGCCCCTAAGACCCAGCCTGATCCTGATGATGCTCCACAGAATAGTCAAGGCTTTTGAAATATTTTTTTTCCTCAACTCTGTAGGAATTAACTACCAACACGAGGGAACTGATTAATGTGAATCACTACAAACAATTCAACTGGTGGAGGTCAATGATCTTGGTGTGTGATTTTGAAGGTGATTGGTGACACCTGAGGTTATTTAGAAGTAATATTACAAGGGGATTGGAGACCTTTCCAATGATCAATATTTAAGATTCCAATTTAAAGTGCATAATATTGTGTCACATTGCATTTAGATAAGTGGAAAAGCTGAACCACATTCAAAAACTGGCAGGGGATTTAAACGATCTGTATGCATTCTGTAAACATTCTGTAAACGTTCACAAAAATATGACTGTGCAAAAACAAAATGTGGGCCCCCCTCAAGACTGGGCCCCGGACCACAATCCCAGTTGTCCCCCCGTCAGCATTCTTGCTCGTGGGCATCCTTGTTGCATGCTGCATACAGGCTGCGTGCTTCTCTTCCGTGATTTTCTGCGTGCTTCTCGGGCCAATTCAGTGGAGTGCAAGTGGAGTGAGACGAGTAATTCAGTGCAGATTGTTTACAGTGGAGTTCTTCTTCCAAGAAATGGAGGGGAAGAGATGAGGAGAATAGCGTGGCACGGAAAAAAATAAGAGGGAATAAATAATTAGCTAATGCTGCCAAATAAAAACAATTACACAGGTGTTTAGTTAGAACACCAGCTAAGCTAAAAAATGCAGGGCGACAGCCAGCAGCCCGGAGATGTGGCAGTACCTAAGACTTTAGGTGCAAGCAGCAGCCTTTTCCATGTTTAGAAAATTCAAATTTCCAAACATTATGTTTTTAATTTTAAAACATTGTACTATCACTGTTAGCCAGTTAAGAGTAGGTTTGTAGTGTTAACAAATTAAGAGAATACAGTAAAAAAATTAAAAATTCAGATAATTATAGATAACATATTGCAAATTCTGATGTGAGTAAAGAAATTGAGCTATTTTTAAATCCTTTTCACTCATTTTTACCCATGACATTTTTTATACACCTGGTAACCCTGACTGCAACACTTTCCAGAGCTGTGGATCACGGGTGTCAGCGGTGTGAGTAAAAACTTATTTTTAAGTGATTAAGTACATTTCAAACAGGGAGATGCTGTTGGAAAACACGGTAAAAACATTTTCTGTACACACATGCCTCTGTGCAAGGAATGGCCGGATTAGCAAGAGTCTAGTGTATATATTTTTTTATTGAGAAGAAAAAATTCTTAAGAGAAAGGGACACTTATGCCCTCTAATTCAGCTCTGGAAAAAGTTAAGAGGCCACTGCAAAATCATCCTCTAGTTTTGCTATTGATAGGTTTGGGTAAAGTATAAAATATTTTTGTTTCTTTGCTTTTTTCTTTTGCTGAAAATTACAACTGGTCAAAATAAAAAAAGATGCAGTATCGTCAAACCTAAAAAATAATGCAAAGAAAATAAGTTCATATTTATTTTGAAACAACACAATGCTAATATAAACTCTCAGTGTTTTTATAGCGCCAAAGGGAAGTATATAAACACTGAGAGTGTTGATTTAACACTCTCAGAGTTGATTTAACACTAGTGATTTTGCTGTGTACAGAAATCAATACTTGGTGGAAACATAATTATTGTATAATAATGATAAGAATTGGATTTAATGCATCTTGGCACCAGTCTTTCACATTGATGTTAGGTGACTTTCATTTCAATTCAAGCACCGGAACTTTCTTTGTTCCTCCACATCACATTCCAGAGGTTTTTAAATGGGTCGATTAGAGAAAAAACTACAGTGGTCGCTAAATTCTTTCCTCCACTGTATGCACAACGTAGTCTCTTTATATAATAAATTGGCTATGTCTTTATTTTTCTGTTCTGCATATGAAAGCAGCCCCAGGTGATGCTGGGAATGAGGAAACAGAAAGATGGTGGTGGTAGAGAACAGGGCAGAGACTGAGAGTTGCAGCAATGTAACTATATACAACAGAGTAGAAGTTAACAGGGTTATCACATGGAAATTAGTTTTGATTTTGAGCTTTGATTATTGTTAACTGATTATTATTAATATACACAGAGAGCAAGAAGAGTGAAACATTTTAGTACATGCTTTTGTGTGTAGCAAAGCAGTTAATTGTGTAGGGAAACGTTATCCTTTATTTATCCTTTATTTTCAGATTTAAAATATTGTTTTTACAATGTTTGTCAGCTTGTCACATGAAAGAGAAAGTAGTTCATTCTTGAATTCCATAAATAGCCTCTAGTGTACTATTATTGTTAGCAGCCAATGATGGCACTGTACCATGGTTAAGGATCATATAGCGGATGGTGTGTTTATTTGTATTGGGGAACTGTACATGGGTCTGCATTTCAAAGTCCCAGTCCAACGCTGCTCCCATCTATTCAACATATCTGTTTATTCTTAATATATATGTAAAATATATGTAACATGTGCATGTAGTTTAAATTACCCCTGTACCTATGCCACACCTTTTGAGTATACTGTGTGTAAATCTGTGTTGTTATTTCAGTCATGGATTTCATTTCTCCAGGGCTTTACCTGGTTAAATAAGGTGAAATAAAATAGACATTTTTTGTGATGTTGAATTTATAAAGATCTTTCAGCTATTTGAAGGATAACATCGAAATAATTTGGCAAGAAAACCCATGAAGCATTATTTCTTGAAACAGGCCTACTGTAATTCAGATGTGCATTGTTTTTAATTCATTTTACATTTGACATTGTCATCACTTACCAGATGCTCTTATCCAGAGCCACTTACATTAAGTGCTTACTCTTTTATGATGTTATATTATCTAATTGACTGTTTATGACATTTTCAATGATATGTGATGTTTAATGTTACATGATCATGGGAAGGTTGGGCATTTAAGATAAATTCTTAACTCATATTAATTTTGTGAGTTAATTACTTTTCCCCTGTATGTATGTTATTTACTTATATAATGTATATATTTAATGAATATGCCTCTCATGGGAAAAATTAACTATATACATTTAGTGTTTTAATAGTTTTAAAATAGTGATCGTTTTTCATCCACAGTTCCAGCTAAATTAAAGACGATGAAATAACTTAATAAAATAACTTAAATAACTTAATAAAAGTTAGAGGCTGATATTTTAGTCCAAAATGTTTAGTTAAATACCTATTAAATGTGTTAATGTGCAATAACCATTACCTTATTGCAATTCCTTGGTTTAATCAATAAAAAAGTATCTTCTTCATTGTTTTTATAATTTACAAATAGTTTACAAAAAGTAATTTACAATAATCTACAAATCATTTAATGTGTTATTGTTATTGATATCCTTTAATTTATACATGTTTACATTTTCATTCAGGTTTTAGTTGGCATCGTGTCTATCGTGTCAATAATAACTAATAATAATAAAAAACGATTTGTAGAACGATCCATGACGTAACATATTGTCTCATGCCAGTTAATTGTGTCCTAGATGTACTAACCTGGTCTCAGGGGAGGCAAATACGTTTGCAATAATCTGTGAAACCTGATTTTTCATATGTTACATTATAACAATTCACCACTAAAACATATTCTCAAAAATTTATTATATGTTATGAATTTGCACCCTGCCTGCACTGTGCCCCCGGTTCCCTCAGCACCCCTACCCACTCTGGCACCTCCCTCCTTGCTCCCAGATGCTATTTCACCTATCTGGGGGGTGGGGAAAAAAGCCCCTGATGCCCTGGAGTCTTTTTGAAGGGCTGGTCATGTGGCTGGTCATGTGAAGGGGCCTATGTGCCCCCTGGGCCTTTGCAGAAGCCGGAGAAAGGCACATCTAGTCCTGAGCAGCTCCAAAAGCGGGGTGCAACGCCACTTCCGGTGCAGGCAGGTGGCTGTCCCTCTAGCCCCACTGCTGGCCGTAGTCCCTCCGGGATGGAAGCGGTTGAGAGCACCACCATTTACTGCTCTTTATAGAATTAGTTTTATATTTAGGAACTTTCATTTAATTATTTAATTTAATTATTTTTGAAAGCATCTCTGGTTTACATATTTTGTTTTTTAAAGTCTTAGTGCCTAAGACTTTTGCCCCGTACTATAGATTAGAAACTCAATAAATCACAACACACAGACAGATACACACACAAATATATACAGTACAAACTGTACATATAGGCTATTCCTGCTTTTATTCATTTTTGTCAGTGATTCCCTGGATAATATCTAATACCACACACAAAAGCTGTTTCAGACACAGTGAGCTATGATCCATGCAACCATATCGCTTGAGAGAATTGTGTATTCCCTAGTATAGTTCGCTTTGATAATGGTGATGTACAACCAGCAGGTGCTGAAAGAGAGAAACCGCTACCGCTTGTGATGTGAGGGACAAGTGGGTGGAAGCTTATACAATTTATATATCAAGTAAATGCTATAATTGTATATGAGTAATTCGTTGTTTTTTATGTGAAACATATTGTTGGGGCTAAAATGTCAATAGTGAATGTTGTGATGCGATCTAGAAATGTTTTTGGGTGTATTATATTTACTTACAAATGCATTTCAGTATGTCCTTCTGAAATTAATGTAGCAAATCAATAATAACAATCAAATCATCATGGGATATCCATAACTGCTTAAACGGAATCTGAACTGTGACAAGTTAGCACAGTTACGAAGTCAGTGCAACCCTAATTTAAACAAAGTGTATAAATTATATGTCAAGAAATGAAGCTGCACAAAAAAATCCAGATTCTGCAAACAAAAGAAGTAAAAACAGAAAATGATAAAGAAAGAGAAAGAGAAAGTGTGAGAAAGTAGTAAAAATATATTTTGGAGAGATTCAAGTGCCAGACAGAGAGCAACAGAGATTCAGAGCAGTAGTAATCTGAGCTTTAAGGCTTTACATGGGTATTAAAGGCAAGACGCTTATTAGATTGGATTGAGTGTTTCCCCTCAGCGCAGGCTCTAATTGGATATGATCAAATCAGGGCCCTGATGCCTAGCAGCCAGTGACAGTAGGATGACGTGCACACTGCCTGGAAACAAGACAAGCCATCAGATACACTCTCAATCCAAGCCTGGACTATGATGTAAGACGACGTGTGTGTGTGCATGTATGCGGTTGCTTATTAGACGCTATGGCAGCATTGGAATGTTCTGTGCTAACCACTCTGTCTCTGACCACTCTGTCTCTGACCACTCTGTCTCTAACCACTCTGTCTCTGACCACTCTGTCTCTAACCACTCTGTCTCTAACCACTCTGTCTCTAA
>JACXGM010008802.1:0-28343 GCA_016801145.1 Umbra pygmaea | reverse complement strand
AAAATGAATTTGTTTTTACCTTAAATAGTGTGGTGTGGTCAGTGTTTTAGGCTAGGATATAGGCATACACGCTTTCAAATGTTCCATCACTTTATAACATCCTGGTTGTAGATAAAGCAGGATATTCATCATAGGCTATTTAATTTAGGGCATTTACGTATGCCTAGCAATCATTTTCTATGGCTTAATAACGATTGAAATTCCATTGAAATCATGTTGATCCTTAGTTTAGTTGAAATTTTTACATTGTTTCAATATTCCTGGTAATTGAAATACCATTGAAATTCCGTAGATCTATGGATAGGATTTCAACGTTGTTTCAATATTAAAACAGGGTGCAAAATGATGTAGAATCAACATCAGATTTCGATGTTGATTCAATGACTTAATGTTGACAACGGAATGTTGATTTAACATAGTTTCAATGATTGTTTGCTATCTGGGTAAGTACGACGTAACAAGGAGCAGGTACATCGTAACTACTTAGTACCTTCATATGGATTAACGATGTACCTACAATATACCTACCCAGGTAACAATGTAGTAACAAGAAGTAGGTATGTGGTAACTACTTCGGTTTTAATAGGAATTAAGTATGTATCTACTATAAATCTACCCAGGTACCTACGTAGTAACATCAAGGTAAGTGCAGTAGCAAATACTGTACGTGTTAACTATTTACGTGTTGTTTTTTATTTTAATAGGAATTAAGGACGTAATGTGGCCTATGAATAAAGCCACAGTATATTAGTGTTATGAGTTTTATAAATGTTTAAAGAAATGTATGCTGAGTCTCAGATCTTTCTTTTCCTAAGTGCTCCATTCATAAAAAGCTGATTCCTATTGGAAGTAATGCTGGTTTCGACAAAAAGTGTTCACATGCAAGCACTCATCGAGGAATTCTGCTTTTTAGCATTTTTTAACAATTAGATGAGTGCTCTATTATTTATATAGGAATACAGTTTTAGTGTGTTTATTGAATTAAGACTTATTAAGCCAGATATAGTCAATTGTGTATATTTGCCTAATTTTTGGTGGGTCTCAGGTGTCAGGTCTGATACATTTTGGATAATAGTTGCTGACCAATATGTTGATTGTTGTTTCTAAATAGTAGTTGACATATATATTTTGATTAAGGTCTTCTGTGCTTTTCTAGTCAAATTTCTAAACAGAGTGAGTGTCAGGTATGTTTCAAATAACTAACTATAGGTATGGAATGGTGCCTTTCAAAAAATAATAAATCCAAAGGTCCAGGCTTAACATTTTTAAAAGCATATTAAATAATGCACTAGGTAATTGTGCAAAGCAATATAATACAGAGCATGGTTCTTGGAACAACTTAGAAACAATGGTTAACATGTGCCAATTTATCCTATATTGCCAAACTACAAACAAATACTTACCTTAATGCAATCCTCACATCGTAGAGTATTCCTTGTTGTCGCTTGTGTACTAACTTCAAGAACCTCAGTATTAAATCAAAGGTCAAATATGTTACCATCTATTTACACTGTAGTTACCCATTACCATAGGCATTAAAAGTGGGTTTTCACTAGTAACTTCAAGGTACTTACTCAATACTTACACTGAAACTACGAGGTAACAAGGCTGTCTGTTACCCAGTAACTACACAGTAACTACACTGAATCCGGCCTGTATTTTAAAGTTAAGCTTAATGTCATATAATTACACTTTAATTACCCTTCACCATAGGCATTAAAAGTGGGTTTTCACTAGTACCTTTAAGGTATTTACTCGACACAGTGAAACTACCAGGTAACAAGGCTGTCTGTTACCCGGTAACTACACAGTAACTACACTGAATCAGGCCTGTATTTTAAAGATAAGCTTAATGTCATATAATTACACTGTAGTTACCCATTACCATAGGCATTTAAAGTGGGTTTTCAATAGTACTTTCAAGGTATTTACTCGACACAGAAAACTACCAGGTAACAAGGCTGTCTCTTTCCCAGTAACTACACAGTAGGTACACTGAATCAGGCCTGTATTATAAAGTAGAGCCTAATACCATGTAGTTGTACTGTAGTTACATGTAACAAGGGCATTTAAAATCGTTTTTCACTAGTACTTCCATGGAACTTACAGTGAAACAACAAGGTAACAAGGCTGTCTGCTACCCAGTAACTACACAGTAACTACACTGAATCAGGCCTGTATTTTAAAGTTAAGCTTAATGTCATATAATTACACTGTAGTTACCCATTACCATAGACATTTAAAGTGTGTTTTCAATAGTACGTTTAAGGTACATACTCAACACTTACAGTGAAACTACCAGGTAACAAGGCTGTCTCTTTCCCAGTAAATGCACAGTAGGTACACTGAATCAGGCCTGTATTATAAAGTAGAGACTAATACCATGTAGTTGCACTGTAGTTACATGTAACAAGGGCATTTAAAGTCGTTTTTCACTAGTACTCCCAAGGTAGTTAACCAGTACTCACAGTAAAACTACAAGGTTGTTAAACTAACCACAGCCTGTTCCATAGTAGTTAAGTATGTCAAACCAAAACCTCTGTTACCACTTTAAATACATGTATTTTGTAATAATTTATTTTGATGACAACATAAAAAAGTAGGCAAGTTGTTATATTATTGTTTAACTCACAATAACAAACATTGACATATGTGTAGGTAAATTGATAGACTTCAGCCGAGCAGAAGTTAGTATACTGTATAACCGTTTGGCCTTTTTATTGAATAAAAAATGATGCAACCCTAAAATGTAAAATTTAGATTACATAAAATATATGTTGGAGCAGACGAGCCTACAGTATATCAAATTGTACAGTATCCTTAACCATAAACATATACCTGGCCGTAGTGAAGACAGCTCCTGCCAAAGGTGAAACACTGGTCTTTTCTCTAAGAGAAGACAAAGTCCTAGAGTCCAAACTCAAAGTAAATAGCCCCTAAAACCTCAGTTCTTTAAAATCATTTTCTGTCATATCTGAATGTACTTACAGTATAAGATATATTGCCCAAGCATGGGAGAGTAGTGACCAAAACTTAGCTAAATCCCAATGAAGTTAGATAACTAACAAATCACCTCACAAGATGTCTGGCCAATGTGGTTCATGTCCACATTAAATTTGACACTTTCCACTAACTCCTGTTGAACATGTGACTAAAGTTTGCATTTATTGTGGGTGATTATTAACCTTGCAGTGAAAAAAATGTTCACTCATCCACTCAAGCTAAGGGCTCAGGGAATAGCTTTCATGCATTTGCGCCAACATTTAAGAAGGCAAAATAACTGCATCTGGTTTTCACAGGAATTTCCCTGAGTGAAAGTGACAAGGGGACATGTTTAGGGGCAGTCTAATTAGAGTTTGTACCCTAGCCAAAGCTGTATGCTTTAAACAGGAAAGCCATCATGGAGATCTTTATGACAGGCATCTACAGTATGGTGCTTTGTCCATCTTGAGGGGAACTGTTGCAACCCAAGATCACTGCCAGCATGGTGACACCTCAAGAATCCTGACAAAGGACTTCAGAAGACACAGACAATGAGGAAGAAAGCAGCGAGAGAGACAGAGGATATAACATTTTCATGACTTGCCCAAAGACTAAGGACATCCACAATACATACACTACATAAAACATGAGCTTGTTGGGCATTCCATTACCAAACCAAGGCCATTAACATGGAGTTGCCCCCCCGTGCGGCTATATCAGCCACCACTCTTCTGGGAAGGCTTTTCAAAAAAGGTTTGGAGTGTATCCAGGGTCGGGTCGCGGGGGCAGCAGCTCTAGCAGGAGACCCCAAACTTTCCTTTCCCTGGCCAAAGTAAACTAGCTCTGACTGAGGGATCTCAAGGCGTTTCCAGGCCAGTGTAGAGATATAATCTCTGGTATAAACTAGTCCTGGGTCTTCCCCAAGGCCTTCTCCCAACTGGATGTGCATGGAACGCCTCCCTAGCCACCTCAACTGGGTCCTTTCTACGTGAAAGAGCAAAGAAAGGAATCCCCTACTTTCGGTCATGGCACATCTTTCATGATCATAGGTGAGGGTAGGAACGAAGATTGACCGGTAGATCTAGAGTTTTGCCTTCTGGCTCAGCTCTCTTTTCGTCTCAATGGAAAATCGAATGCAACACCTCCGACGCTACTCCAATTCTCCGGCCAATCTCACATTGTCATCTCACTCGCAAACAAGACCCTGAGTTACTTAATATATGGCTCTCTCTGTTTTGGATTATGATTACCTACAGTATGCTGTGCTATTTAACAGAAAAAAACATGACCTCCAATGCATTGCCATTGCAATTTCGCAATAATGCAATTATCTACTCAACCAATCACATGGCAATTGCGTCAATACATTTAGGGGTGTGAATTCAGGAGAATTCAAGACAATCTCCTGAATTCCAAACTGAATGTCAGAATGGGAAAGAAAGGTGATTTAAGCAATTTTTTTAAGCTTAAGGTGATTTAAGCAATTAAAAATAGTTGGTGCCAGACGGGCTGGTCTGAGTATTTCACAATCTGCTCAGTTACTGGGATTTTCGTGCACAACCATTTCTAGGGTTTACAAAGAATGGTGTGAAAAGGGAAAAACATCCAGAATGCGGCAGTCCTGTGGGTAAAAAATGCCTTGTTGATGCTAGAGGTCAGAGTAGAATGGGCCGACTGCTTCAAGCTGATAGAAAAGCAACTTTGACTGAAATAACCACTCGTTACAACCGAGGTACAAACCGAGCCCCAAAACATCACTGCTCTAGATATCTGCATGGAGGAATGGGCCAAAATACCAGCAACAGTGTTTGAAAACCTTGTGAAGACTTACAAATACATTTTACCTCTGTCATTGCCTACAAAGGGTATATAACAAAGTATTGAGATTAACTTTTGTTCTTGACCAAATACTTATTTTCCACCATAATTTACCAATAAATTCATAAAAAATCCTACAATGTGATTTTCTGTTTTTTTTTCTCACTTTGTCTCTCATAGTTGAAGATTACCTATGATGAAAATGACAGGCCACTCTCATATTTTTAAGTAGGAGAACTTGGTGGGAGAACACTTGGTGGGTGACTAAATCTTTTTTGCCCAACTGTACACCTAGGAAGGCATGAAGGTGATTAAATCATGGGCTAATTTTAACTACTTAGGGAGCACCATAGCGGCGCCGCCGGTAGTCATAAAAAAATATCACTGGTTCACAAGTCCAAACAATCACAGTTCACAAGTCCTATTTTTCAGGTTATATATACATGTTATATATCTACAGAAAGCTTAGACACTCAGGAATGTAGCAAATGTCACCATTCTACAGTAGCTATAACAAAAATAAAAATTTCCCCTCATAATGTAAGCTACGTGCCTTGTACACATGTGCCTCAAATTAAATGGAATGTCAAACTAGAAACAAGGCTAACACCGTCATTTATTGGGTTATATATACATGTTTTATATGTCCTTAAAGCTTAGAATCTTGGGATTCTAGCAAATATCTCGGTTTTAGTGTAGCTATAAAATTCACAATGTTACGACTACTTAATGTCAGCTACGTGTCTTGAAAAAAAAACGTTTTTGTTTTCACTTCATAGTAAATACATTAAGGAATAAAATCAAAGCTCACAAATGCAATATTTAAGTTTTAAATACATGTCTCATATGTCCTTAAAGCATAGAATGTTGGGGTTCTAGCAAATATCTCGGTTTTAAAAAAGTTATGAAAACAAGATAACTATTAGTCATAATGTGACGTAAACAGCCAGTACCAAAAGCTGTTAGCTTGTTTACACAACTAGCCGTTTTTGTACTCAAATGTAAATCGAATGGCAAAAGGAAAACTACGGCTACTTAATGTCAGGTACGCGTCTTGAAAACAATTACATTTTACGTAGGAAATACAGGTTAGCACACGTCACTTATGTTAAGCTTTTAGTACAAAATATTTTACATACGGTCATAAAATCCTTCTTGACCTGAGGCAAGGACAAACATATGGTTGATATTTTTTTAAAGAAAATAATTTGAAATTTTTGGATATGTAAAATTCATTTCAAACAAATATACACAGTGAATATGGCACAAGATGAAATAAAGAAAATACATAATTATTTTCTGTTTTTATTTTTCTACATCCTCTTTGAAAGAACCCTACAAAGCTATATATTAAGATAGGATACTGGATCCAACTCAAATCAGGTTGGTAAGGGGCTGGCCACATAAGTCTCATATTTTACAGTGACTGAGTGAACTGCCAATGAGCTATAGCTTTGTTTGTGAAACTATATTTTTAGAAAAAATGCACCGTGATGACGTTTACATCCGGGTCCTGAGACGAACAACACATTTCTTTCCTGAATTATCTCTGTCAGTCTTCAGTTAAAATTGTTAATCTTGCACATTTTTAAGATCTCTGTTTCATAAGGATGACGTATATGCCGAAATTGCTAAGCTTTTGGACACTTTTCACATCCGTCTTTTGTTCAGAAATGTAGGCCAAATACACTAGGTTTTTCATTTATTTATGAATACATTTAACAGTCCGGTAAGCAAATACTATTTTTACATTGAAGATGGATTTTACCTGGGAAAACTATGCTTTAAGTCATTACTGGGACCCTTAGATGACCAAAAAGAAGGATTTTATGACCGTATATAAAATATTTTGTACTAAAAGCTTAACATAAGTCACATGTGCTAACCTGTATTTCCTAAGTAAAATGTAATTGTTTTCAAGACGCGTACCTGACATTAAGTAGTCTAACGTTGTGAATTTTATAGCTACACTAAAACTGAGATATTTGCTAGAATCCCAAGATTCTAAGCTTTAAGACCATATAAGACTTTTATATATAACCTAAAAAATGAGGGTGCTAGCCGTGTTTTCCTTCTGCCATTCAATTTAATTTTAGGTACAAAAACGGCTAGTTGAGTAAACAAGCTAACAGCTTTTGGCACTGGCTGTTTACGTCACATTATGATTAATAATTATCCCGTTTTCATAGCTATTTTTAAACCGAGATATTTGCTAGAACCCCAACATTCTATGCTTTAAGGACATATGAGACATGTATTTCTAACTTAAATATTGCATTCGTGAGCTTTGTTTTTATTCCTTAATGTATTTACTATGAAGTGAAAAAAAAAACATTTTTTTTTCAAGACGCGTAGCTGACATTAAGTAGTCGTAACGTTGTGAATTTTATAGCTACACTAAAACCGAGATATTTGCTAGAATCCCAAGATCCTAAGCTTTAAGGACATATAAGACATGTATATATAACCCAATAAATGACGGTGTTAGCCTTGTTTCTAGTTTGACATTCCATTTAATTTGAGGCACATGTGTACAAGGCACATAGCTCACATTATGAGGGGAAATTATTATTTTTGTTATAGCTACTGTAGAATGGTGACATTTGCTACATTCCTGAATGTCTAAGCTTTCTGTAGATATATAACGTATATATAACCTAGAAATAGGACTTGTGAACTGTGATTGTTTGGACTTGTGAACCATTTTTTGGGGGTGGTGGGGGGCAAAAATCTCCCGCCGGCGGGATGGTGCTCCCTAAGTAGTTAAAGGTTTATTACTCATAATCAAAGGACAAAGCAAAAGGTTACCAAAACACACATAGAAGCGCATATACTGGGAAAACTACAAACAAAAGAGACGCAGGGCAGAGAACAAAAAACAGACTTGAGTAATGGAAATAAACTATATGAACAACGTGACAGAGTACTCACAGGCAAAATGTCAATGTAGGACCACATAGGCTTAATCAAGAGCTGGCAGGACTGCTTCCAACACGGTACAGGAATAATGACCCAGCAACTAACTAAACAGGACTATAACTTTAAATACAGAGGGCAAGGGACGACAAACAACACACAGGAATGAACTAATCAGGGAGGAGAGCTATACATAAGGGAGGAACTGACGACTACTAACCACAAGAGAGAGACAAGGATCTAAAACAGAATGCTGTTATATGTATATATATACAGTGATCCTATGCTATATCGCGGTTCACCTTTCACGGTCTCGCTGCTTCGCGGATTTGCTTCGTGCATTGTGTTCTGCATTCTGATTGGCTAAACAGTCTCTCCGCTTTTTTCTCTACCTGTGTGTCAATAACGTTGCGGTTTATACACGTACGTAAAACAGCTTGCCAAATTTAAGTTTGCAAATTCTCTTGCAATTGCAAGTTTCTCTAAAACCCATAATGTCGACAAAACGTTCTGCGTTTTTTTTCATAATAATTTTTCATTTTCTCCCGTTCTAATCCAATGACTTGGGTCACGGTGGGGCGGTGCTGATCTCTGCAATTTGAGGCCTTCAGTTCGTATTGATAATTAAAATTATTATTTTACAGTACAGTAGTTATTTGTAAAAAAAAACGTTTATACAGTACTTTATTTGTTAAACAAATGCTTGGGCCTGTAAAAAGGTTTTGTTATTTGGTTTCAATGTATTATGGAGTATTTCATTGTATAATAATTGTAAAAAAATAAAGGTTACTACTTGGCGGATTTCGCCTATCGCGGGTTCTTTTTGGAACATAACCCCCGCGAAAAACGAGGGTTCACTGTATACAAAAACAGAGTACAATAACTAATCAGGGTAAACAGAAACTACAAGATCAAGAGAGTCATGGGTCAAGTGGAGGAAGGGGATCGTTACAAAAGGTCACAGGTGATATCATGGGTGTGACAAGTGTGTTCAATAGGGGGTCCACTACGAGAACAGAATGACCTTTCCTCAAACAGATGCTACTCTAAGAGTAGACCATGCAGTCTGTGATGAACTTACTGATGACAGTCATCAGTGTGGAGAAACGCCATAGGTGTTGTTGTCTGTGGGTTTGGTCACCCAGTTCCCACTAGATTACATGCATCTGGTATGTCTTGGAGTGACAAGAACATTTTTGCATCTTTGGCTAAAGGGATGGCAGCTGACAAGATTTTCCCCCAGCATGGTAAAAGAGATATCCAAAGTACTCCTGACATTCACACCTCATGTTCCGTGTGAGTTCAACAGGAAACAACGATCCATGGAAGATGTTGAGCGTTGGAAAGCTACAGAATTCAGGCAGTTCCTCTTTTACACTGGACCAGTCAGCTTAAAAGGCCTTGTGCAAACTCAAGTGTACAACAACTTGCATCACCATCCTACTGAATGTGTCCCTGTGTGCTGACCTTGCAGACTATGCACACGGAATATTGGTTATTTTTGTTGATCACTGCAGCAAGCTTTATGAAAAAGAACATACAACATGCATGGATTGGTGCACCTCAGCCAAGATGCCAAAAAGCATACTGTCCTTGATAACATCTCATGCTTCCCATTCATCTTAAAACCAAGGTTTTTGAGAGAGCACAATCATGGACCACCCCTCAACGGTCTTTCTGTGAAAAAGCACTATGAGGAGTGTTACTTTCAAGGCTTTGTTTTGAAAAGTTCAGAGGGAGATAACTGTCCTTTCGGAAAATAAGGACATAGTTGTTATACAGAATGCCGTCGTTCATGAAATGGACAACACATTTGTCATCTACAAGTTCCGCAACATGGTTGATTTCTTTACTTACTCTGTGGAATCTTCCAAGCTTCATTTATCTGGCCTATCGGATACACTCCACTTTACGCATACAGCAAATGTGCAGAATAAATATTGTCTTCTTCCTTGCCAGGATGGCAAGCCTGGTCTTCCGTTGATCCACTTGTAGAAATAACTGCTTTTTTGAAGGGGTGAGAATTTTTATGTAATTTTTTTTATTGACTTTGCCTAGAAATTATTCACAATGTATGACTTTATGCTAATGTCTCTTCTATTTTAGATGCTGTTTGCCATTGTTCAGTTTATCGACAAGGTGGATATGCCATTTGCAGTGGTTCCGCAAGTGTGGCTAAGCGAGGGCATGTGCTATTGGCCCTGTATCTAACTTCCGCAAAAAAGACAAAGGCAAACAATTAGCCATCAGCTGCACGCCTCCAGACAGCACTGGGAGAAACGTCATTTTAAGTTCATGAAGGGAGCAGGTAAATGGGTCTGATTTTCCTGCATTTCATTTGTGAAATTTCTTTGTCTGTTTATGGTGGGATAACTGACTCTTTCATTCATTATTCCCTGCAGTAGAATCTTGGCAAGAGGCGAAGACATTTGGTGCCCTTCCAAACAGGTTCCAGCATTGAAACAACGGACGATGACAAGAAGGGATATTGAAAAAAATCTCAAATTCCAAGTATATATCCCAGGCCTCTTCTCATGAAGAGGAGTCTAGTCTTCTAGATGCACCAGCAATGCTCTCGTTTCCACAACCTCTTTTGAGCTGTGAAAACATTGTTCCCGGTAACAAGGTTTTAGTGCTATGGAATCAGATTTGTGCCAATAATATCAAACAAAACTTTTAGAATATCAAACAAAAATTACTAACTCAATTAAAAAAATATTCATCTCAAAAGCAAAACTTAAAATTTGCAAACAAAACATTTTTGTAGTTGTAAACTATTGGTCTTTTATTTTTTTGATAACTTGTAATTTTGTTTACAGTTCATACAAATTATTTCACAATGATCAGTCTTTTGCTCTCTCTATCACGTTTGCAGTTTCGCTCCCAGGTTTCTCGTTTACGCTTCCAAACTTTTTGATTGCAATTCTGGCACAAACCTCTCGCGGGGGTGGGCCTTACAAGGGTGCATCCCCATTGGCTAAAGAGGTTTTAAGCAATAGTTCCGTGCCCCGGAAGTTGTTCCGTGCCTTCATGGTATGTAGTATGTTGCACTAAACTAAGTGTTACATTTAAATATATGTTTATTGATCACATTTGTCAGATCAGCAGTGCCACAAATGCGGTAGTCGGGTTGGTTGTTGCTACCTTATGCAATCCATCCATTTAAAAACAGTTTTGATAGATTAACATATTAGATCCTTGTTGTTCCAGTGGTACAACATGACTGTATTCGCATATTTTCAATCTATAATTACTGTGTGTGACAATATGCAGCTAGGTCCCAGTGCCGGATACCCTCGGGATGAAGAGGTTTATTGTATACACTAACTTCAAAAATATTTTTACAGGCCAATGATTATCAATAGTAGAAAGTCATCGCTTCTTTACTGGCACTTAGACTCTCCGGGCATCTCGTGTACAGCATGAACATATATTCTAGGCCTATGTTTTAGTGTCCAGGGTTTTAACAGTATTGAAAATATTGCCTTTAGTTGTGTTTTTATTTATTTTTATGTAGATTTCCAGAGACTCCAGAATGAAAACCAAGCTCTTAGCGAGGAAAACCATGGGCAGGTGAGAACATGCACTCTTTCTGAAATTTGACTTTTGTGTGTGATGTAGGTCAAAAACAACCATATGCCTTTTGTTTTGTAGCTGCGGGTGACAGCGGCTCACTTCAAGAGCAGGTGAAGCAAGTTAGGACAATGTTGACAATGTTTGCTCTCACTGGGCTATCAGGTAAACTTGCAAACACCTGTGGTTGTTGGTTTCATTTCCACTGGGGCCATCTGTACATGTAGTAGCCCTAGATATAAATGTCATGGTTTAGTAGTTGAGGGACAGGGACTGACTACTTTATTTTTTTGTTCCGGGGACCCCTCTAGATGCAGATCAAATGCATACTAATCCTGTTTTGCCTTGGAGATTTTGGCAATGCTGTCCATAGCATGGACAACAAAATGGACACCATGCTGCAACATTTCAGTGCCAATATGTCTGCTGGAGAGTTGTCCGTGCCAGGGGATCTGTTACTCCCCCTAGACACCCAGGTAGTTTTGGCGTTGCTGAAAAGCAGTTTGAGACATAATAAAGAGTTCCAGGAATCATTTGTAAGTGTGCTGGTTACGTTTATAACGTTGTATGTATGCAGTTAAGATCCTGGAGCTCCCTCTAGTGATGCAAACAGGATCGGGCAGTCGGAGTCTCCTGTCTTCTGACGTCACCGCTCCCCTCACCCACGCACTCTCATCAGGACCAACTAAGTTCAGCTGTGCTTTACCAGGTCCTATTTTACATCCACTGGACTAGAGAGTGTCGTGGATGATTGTCGCTACTGTTTGTCTGTTCCCATATTGACAGAGTTATATATATACATGTATTTTCCTGTATTGTAGTCTGTAGACCACCTTTATATAGTTAGTCGTTGTCTACGTCTGTAGGAATTCATTTCTGTATTTGCATAAGCTACATTAGATCGGTGATTTGGTGGCAGTCTTTTCGCCACACTTTTGTTTGTTCCACTGCGCTCGCAGTCTCATTATTAAAAATAAAAACCTCAGCTGTGCAAACGATCTGCGTGTGGCTCTTCATTTCCCTGACTCGTGAAACTGTAGGTTAATCTAAAAATTAAAATTTAGATTGTACACTGTATATTTTACAGTCTGAATCCACAGCCTGTCACATTTTATATTTATTTATGAGAAGCTTCAGAGAAATATAATTTGTAACACTTTTTTGGATTTTCAGCTTCGGTTTTTGGCAAACAAATGTGGGAGGGACCTTAAGAAAACTGTGTGGCGAATGCTTCAATGTATCTTTTCCAATCACCTTGCTGTTAATACATCCTGGGCTGGTGTAGCCGATAAAGCATGTTTTCAAGACATGTTCCTGAAGACCATTGTTCAAAGTAAGTTGGATATATTTTTTATATTTAAGTAGATGTGTATGGCTTTCTGCCATTCAAATGGAATGACTGATTGATATTTTCTACAAGAGCCATCCGGAAGAACCCGGCAACCCAGGATGCCACTGATGAGGCGGTCGAAGTTAAGGTTATGCGTTACCTGAAAGAAGCATCCGACTGTGAAGGTGGAAGAAGGTGCTGCACAGCTGAGATGGACCCACAGCCAACCACTTAAGCTGACTAACACCCCAGCATCAATGACAGCTGGAACCCTTTGTCCTGCAGTCTGTAACATTAAGACCCCTGAAGAAGTCACTCACCCAATCCACACTGTTCACTGTGGAAATTAAATTTTTCCTCCCAATTCCCTGTGCCCTTGCCTTGAGGGCAGCTCCTTGGACAGATGTGGGATGGCAATGTTGTTTGTCTTTTATACAGGATCACAAGTAATCACTGAAGTAATTCCAATTTGCGCTGCCTCATTCTGAGGTCAAGGAAAACCGGAAAACCTGTAGTAGGGCTTGAACCAGGCTTATGACCAAGACTGTCCTGCAATTCTTAGCCCACAACGCCACGCAGATACCAACCACTCCAGACATTATGATTGGATGTGTTTCCTACAGCCTGATTTCCTACTTTTGTACTAGCCGATGCCCAGCTTTATGCAAATTAATCTGTTAAATGCAGCACAACTATCCAATGGAAGTAGAGCACAGAGGAGATGGGTGAAGGTCCTTTATTGTAGATGTAGCAAAAATGGAGGAGAAACTGATTGTGACTGTAGCCCAACTGTACTTCAAGAATGCCTATCAACTACAAATTGAGAGAGGCGTCCCGACACCACGCGACGATAGTGTCGTACAAGTGGATTTTTAACGTGAAGGTGCAGATCCACCTGGCTGTGCTACACTTCTGTTGCCTGGCGCGTGGTGTCGGAACGCCACCCTGAATTTGTACGTTGAAGTATAGCTGGGCTACAACCACAATCAGTTTCTCCTCCATTTTTGCCGCTACATCTACAAGAAATGAACCACGGCATTCCTTCCCCCTGTCTTCTCTGTGCTCTACTTCTATTGGATAGTCGCGTTGCATTCAAAGGAATCATTTGCATAAAGCTGGGCATCGGCCAGCTTTCTTGCTGTGCAACATTTTCTCAAATGCCTTCCCGGGATGCTTTGCGGGTACGTTGAAGTCGCTTGACATCACCCATACGAATAGTGCGATGCGACAGAAGTGTAGCACGGACAAGTGGACCTGCACCTTGTCCGTGCTAAACCATCCTACAGCCGCCTGAATTGAGATTCATTTTCTCAATATTGACAGTATTATCGTCACAGACCTGTGTTTTATAAAAACATGTTATAATCACCAAAATAACCAAGATGGTTAGAAAGGTGGTTTTCCCACAAGTATTAAATTACTTGCATTAATCAATAATGTCTTTATTAATGCAAATTTGTTTAATTTAATTTGACTTTTATTAATGTAAAGCACTTTGAGCTGCATTACTTGTATGAAAGTTGCTATATAAATAAAGGTTTATTATTATTATTATTATTAATTAACTCACATTCAGATAAAAAATATTCATGATGCTGTTTTAACTAGCTATGTAAAAACCAAAGTCAAATAAAAGTTTGGAAAACTGTAATAAATGGCAATTATTTTTGTTACTTCTAATGACCAGCGCATGGGTGAACACGTTTTCAACATACAGGCTATTTTTTCTAATGTAGGTCAACTTTAATAGGGCCCTATTGTAACGTCCATCCCTGGGTTGGCTGTGATATGGACTTCCCTTTTGTTTAGTTATCAATCTCATGTGTATATGTCTGCCTTTGTTGTTTCTGTGCTATGCTGGTGTTTTGTTTATCTGTTAGTTCCACGTGTCTATTTGAGTTATTGCCCCGTGTGTTTCGATTTCTACCTATGTGTTTTGTTTTGGTTCCTCCCCGCTCCTCCTGCCTCTATATATGTCACGTGTTCCCCAGTCAATCTATCGTGTCTCCCAGCATTGCCTCTGCCCCCAGGTGTTTCCTATTGTCTCTCGTTAGTTGTTGTATTTAGGTTGAGTGTTTGGTCTTGTTCCCTGTCGATCAATGTTCCTGTTACGTGTTTCCTGTGGAGTGTGCCTTGCTTATCGTTTTGAATTATATTTGGTTTAGAGTTGACTGTTTTTATGGGATGTAGAAGGGCAGAAGTAGTGATGTTACAAGCACTTTACCCTCGACTTATCCATGAGTAATAGCATATTTCCTAACTGTTGGTCAAAAAACTGCCCTCGACTTATAAACGAGATCGACGGTACTTCCTCACCTCACCACATTACATTCTTCATATAAACAGCACTGGAAAATATAGGAGACCACTGCAATTTTTTTTCATCAACACCATTAAAAACCTATGGAATGTGGAAAAAAAGATGGATGGTCAGAAGCCATTAAACAAATTTGAGCTGCTTAAAGTTTTGTTCCAGGAGTGGCCCTTTGTTTTATTAGGTCGTATGTGTCTTGTTCCTAGTGTGTAACATTCCCCAGTTCCCCTTCACTGGAAACTACAACTTCCCCTTCCTAGATTTCTCAGAACTACAATTCCCATTCCCCAGTTCATCTTCCCTGTGAACTACAGCTTCCCTGGTCTTGCCTCCTCAGAACTACGTTTCAAATAACCCGGACTCAATCAACCAAATTCCATTCACCTGCTCTCACCCAGTCCTATATATGACACATACACACCATTGCCTCTTCGCGAGGTATAGTGAGTATTATTTTCTCCATTCTGAGCATTCCATTGTTATATTGTTATTCCGGTTTGACCTTTGCTTTGTATTGTCGATTATTCTGCCTTGGATTTCCTTCTGTGCCTTAGCCTGCATTCTTGTGTTGTTGTTCTGGCCTGACCCCTGCATCGTTTGGTTGTGTGTTCTGCCTTGAATTAAGATTCTGTGCCGTTGCCATTTATTTATCTTGTTTAGAATAAACAGTGTTCTTTTTATCTTTGGGAGTGTTCATTACATAGTGAAACAATACCATGCCTTCATAACCTCGTGATTTAGTGAGAGAGAGCCCAAAACATTGGAAAGTATGTTATGTGACATTACTTTATTTACATTTTGTTTGACACAATAATTTTGTTCTGCAGTGTTTTTTCAGTATTTATTACGGTGGTTTGGGTGGTCTGTTTATTTCCTCATGTGTCCTTATAATTACTACCCTGTGTGTTCATAGATATCCCTCTTGTGTCCTGTGTTACAGGTATTTGATTACTCCCCTATATGTTTTGTAATGTTTGTCTCCCTCTAGTGCCTCTGTCGTGTCTTATGGGTTCTCATGTCGGTGACGCCATTGTTAGTCCTGGTCCCCAGGTGTTTCCCATTGTGTCTAGTTAGGTGTAGTATTTCAGTTGGGTGTTTGGTCTTGTTCCCTGTCGGTCAATGTTTAATGTACGTGTTCATGTTGCATGGTATTTGGTTCTCGAGTGTACTACCTACTGTTTTGCCCCTCGTGGCAGTGTTTGTTTCTGAGTATTCTGGTAGTTAAACCACGTTTAATTGCATCTCCTTCGCGCTTGCCTCTATTGTGTTTACACCATGGAAAGGGCACGTTACAAGGTCTGACAACACTACATATTTTCTCCAAATAAATGCTGAATAGAAATATATTTTAATGTTTTCAGTAGTTTATAGAATAAAACAGAAAAAAAACATTTACCCAAACACATATCCTATCAATAGTAAACCCAGAGACACTAATATTTCAGTGGTCTCTTAATGTTTTCCAGAGATGTATCAAGTTTCACAGAGAACATCTTAAGATCTGGGAGATGTCAATCTAACTTGTGTTTTAAAACCAAAAAATTAATTGGTAGAAATCCACCATAATGGACCTCATGTTTCTTTGGGGCAAACTTTTACCTTCAACTTTACTACATTGTACCTCCCATGTTTCCAGTTGTCATAGTGTTGCTTGTAAAGGTTTTCATTCTGGGCCTATAGTAGCCTGGGAGAACCCTGACGGACTTCCGGCAAATTTAGATTTGCTCTGCAAGTCAGTCTGTCCAAGAGCCCATTCAAGCCCATTTCCAATTTTTCAAAATTGAGGCACCAATCACAACCCTTGAGGCGGGCTTTATACAATGACGATAGCGCAGCTATAGACTGTCATTGGTTGAAGCAGACAATTACAACGATGGCTGCTGCAATGGAACATCGGCAATATCTCTCGTTCGAATCAGCTATCGTGTCTGTTTTAAGCGATTTGAATGTTTCCTTTTTATTAAAAACTGAGCAAAGAACACTTGAAGCCTTCATATCTAAAAAAAAGATGTTGTCGCGGTCTTGCCGACACGATTTGGCAAAGGTCTGATATTCCAATTGCACCGAGAGGCATCTGAGCGGTGTCCGTTTGGATCTGGGCTGTGAATTAACCTTTCCCAGACCCACTCTCAGTCCAAACTGAGAAGTGTCTGGTGTTAACCAGGCTAGGCCTCTAGCATCATCACCTCACAATAATTATGTCCATGTTATTTTCATTGGGAGAGAAAAGCACAGTTGTATAGATAAAACAATAAGGTTTTATAGGAAACACAATAGGGTTATAAAATTAAAAACATTATGACTGAGTTAAAATAATCAAACTCCTTGTTTCTAACCCTGTATGTCTCGTCTAGATCCACAATTACAACAAGTAAATGTACAATATGTAGTTTTTGGCCACTAGTGGTCTCTCAATCAAAACAATAGCAAAAGATGTACTTGGATGACGTCGGGAAGTAGCGTGGGATCATGGGTTTTGTTGTCGTCGTCAAAGAATATTCAAATCTAGGGGCTCTGGCAGAATAAATGTTCACTGACAAAGTAATGTATTGTTAAATATATTATAACTTTATTCACGTTATGTTTGGCGGTAATCTGGAACTTAGAGCAACTAGGGGAGTCAAAGGTTATATGACGCCATTGACGGGCGACAAAATGAAATGTCCTGTGTCTTCGAATTACATTACATATTTCTCTGGTTTTGAAAGTTAGTGGAAACATTTATGATAATGTAAGTACACAACTAAAAATATATATATATAATATAGGTACAGTGATGTTTGCTTTTTTAATGCAAAGTACGTCTTTTGTTATTGTTTTGGAAAACTTTCTTTAATCTGTTTGATAAAGGAATAGTTTAAAGTGGTGTTTGTAAGACAAGCAGTTGATTTTTATATTTTTATAAATTTTTTTCCAATTGTTATTTAAATGTAATTTTTTATGTAAAAAAAAGATCTCCAATTATATTGCTGGTTATGCTGAGAAGAACATACAGTACTGTAGTAAAACCCTTAAATGTAAGGCTAAATATGGGGGCACATGAAACAGATTAGGTTGTAAATGTGGGTTTTTTACTGTGGTAGTATTTGGTGTGGTTAAGGTTTAAAGCAATACTTTTCATTTTCAACCGAAATTATTACAAAAGCCAGAGCAGAGAGCCAACGTTGGCAATATTGTATATAGAATATACACAGCTCAAATAATTTTAAGGTAAACACAATCATCATAGTATAACACCAAGTAAATTAAATGTCAATCTGTCCATTTAGGAAGCATAGGCGATTGTGAATCAATATAACCTGTTTTGGTGCAAGTGAAAGGTGCACTGGCGAAGCAACAGCAAGACAACCCCCAAACAGGGAATGGTTTTGCAGGTAGTGGCCACAAACAATGGCTCTCTACTTATCCTTCCTGAATGACTCTTCTTGAGATTTGCATTTTGCTAGTGTCCTTGGAGATGCCGTGGTGAACATTATGCTGCCTGCAACATCATCCAGCATCATGACCAGTTTGGTGGTGGGTCAGTGATGGTCTGGGGAGCTATATCTTTGGAGGGTCGCACAGACCTCCACGTTCTAGCAAATGGTACCCTGACTGCTGTTACGTACTGGGATAAAATCCTCAACAAGTTTGGGACATTATGTATTGGTGCATCCAACGCTGCCAAGTAGCACCACAGACTGTCCAGGAGCTCACCGATGCACTGATCCTCCAGGATACCATTCACTGTCTCATCAGGAGCATGCCCAGAAGTTGTCAGGAGTGCATACAGGCCAGGGTTTCACGAGGGCCACGACGGCCATAGCCGTCAATGCCCAGTTCTGTGGCCCTGCTAAAAATCCTAATTCTTTCACCGAAAGTGGCTGATGTGCCCTTGGGCTGAATGAAGAAAAAAGGAACCAGGCAGCAGGCACTCTGACATCTATATACTCATTGGCCAATCATTGCATCCATCACACATGCACACACAAATGCACACACAGTTTTGAGGTTTTTTAAGTAAAAAAAACAGCTGAGTCTTGCAAAAGCAACTAAAAGTAAAGGTAAGCAAAGAGTAAATTGACATGTCATAATAGAAATACATTTTTTAATCTCTGGTAAAAAAGTTGTGTGCAAATGTTTAGGCACCCTTGACAATTTCCATGATTTTCAAATATAAATAATCGTGATCCATCAAATAACTTAAGGACAGTAATTCTTCCGTAGTGAAATTATATGCATCAAAATGAAATTAGACAGGTGCATAAATTTGGGCAACCCATCAAAAATATCACATCAATATTTAGTTGAGCCTCCTTTAGCAGGAATAACAGCCTCTAGATGCTTCCTATAGCCTGTAATGAGTGTCTGGATTTTGGATGAACATATTTTGGAGGATTCCTCCTTGAGAAATCTCCAGTTCAGTTAGGTTTGATGGTTGCCGAGCATGGACAGCACGCTTCAAATCACCCCACAGGTTTTCAATGATATTCACGGTTGGGGATTGGGATGGCCATTCCAGAACATTGTACTTGTTCCTCTGCATAAATGCCAGAGTCGATTTTGACCAGTGTTTTGGGTCGTTGTCTTGAAAATACCCAGCCCTGGCATAATTTCAACATTTTGACTGATTCGTCTACATTATTGTTAAGTATCTGCTGATATTGAGTGGGATCCATGAGACCCTCAACTTTAACAAGAATCCCAGTAGTGGCACTAGCCACACAGCCCCAAAGCATGATGGAATTTTTGACCGTTCTCACCATCCTTCGACTTTGCCTCTATGATATTTTACTTGGCCTCCCACTTCTGGCCTTAACAAGAACTGTGCCTGTGGTCTTCCATTTCCTCACTGTGTTCCTCACAGTGGACACTGACAACTTAAATCTCTGCGATAGCTTTTTGTAGCCTTCCCCTAAACCATAGTGTTGAACAATCTTTGTTTTCAGGTCATTTGAGAGTTTTTTTGAGGCCCCCAAGTTGCCACTCCTCGGATGAGAATCAAAGAGAACAACAACTTGTTCAAGGCTTAATGAGCTCACCAAACCAAATGTGTGTTCCAATTAATCAATGCTAGGTAGTTCCAGGTATTCAAATCACCCAATTGACAAGGGTGCCCAAATGTATGCACATGTCTAATTTCATTTTTATGCATATTACACATTTTCTGTTAATCCAATGAATGTCCTTCCGTAATTTGATAGATCAAAATGAAATTGTTGATCCAAACACCCAATTATTTATAATTGGAAATCATGGAAATTATAAGGGGTGCCTAAACTTTTGCATACAACAGTATATATAAGTCAAAGCAATGCATCACTGAGCCTGAATCCTGTCCCCATTGAATTCTCCATCACACAGTGATACAGTCAGGCTAACTCACACACAGGAAACGTGCAGTCACATTTCCTTTACATGTTATTGCTAAGCTCTGGCTTTGTGCATACTTCTGTTATTTAGTCAACATGTGTGTGTGTGTGTGTCTATGTGTGAAAAACAAGAGATTATCTTAGAATTTATTTGTTCAAGTAGGTTGAACCTAAATTTTATAGTTTACCAAGTATGGAACATGTAATATGAATATGATTTTACTACAAAATAGAAATCAAAGAGCTTAAATGTTATGGAGAAGCCTATTTTCCTGCTAACTATTTACAGTCCTCCAGTCTAATTCATCCTGTGTTCATCACAGAGTTAGATCTCCATACAGCATGTCATAGGGTTAAACCTGTAATGAGTTGGGAGGAAAGGGAAGGAGGTAAATAAATGATTTTCACTTTGAAAAGCAATTTACATTGCAATTTTGCTAGATGGCCTTGGTGCCCTGGTAAAATGGGTACCTCCTTAAGGCCAAGTGGCCTTTCCCCTAAAATCACAAAATTCCAAGACTGATACAGGCACGTGGGGAGCATACACACTATGAGTCACATTATGAGATGCAGTGATGAAATTCATGCAAGTTGGAACAGCATTTGATTTCAATTGTGTGTTTGAATCTAGCCCTTAATCGGTTGGTGATTTTGGTGTCCATTGACCGTTGTTACGTAATTTTACTCTCGAGGAATGACACAATGTACAGTAAATTTTGATCTTTAATATGTTTCGTTCATCAAGACCTGATGTGTGATTTGAGTGTTCCCGTAATTTGATTGAGCAGTGTAGATATAGACAGCTAAAAATCCATTAATGGCTTGGTTTTTGCATAGAAAAACATGGTAGGGAAATTTGAAGAGCACAACTCTATTAAAAGTAAAATTGATTAAATGTAAAACAACATGTTTGGTATGCTTTTCAGAGGAGTAGGAGCAGCTTTTTGTGGAAATGAAATTCCATGGTAGTGGGCTGTGAGCATTTGTGTGAGAGTGCAGACCTAGATGAGAATTCTCATTAAATTGAATTGAGAAATTAGTTGTATCCTCTCCTGACCAGACCTTTAAAACATGTTTTACTATAATTCTCAAGTTTTTTTTAAATGCTGTCCAAATACTCTACTATCTTTCATAAAATGTCCCATCAAACTGACTAATATATCAGAGCTATTCAATACTTGAGATCCTAAAAAAAATATTTGAAATTCTCTGACTACCTCTCCTAAGCAAAGAGTTGCTGCTATGCTTTTTGACACATCCAAACCAAAGTTGGGATTGGACACTTATAACAGTTTAAGGAAGAGGCCCATTAGCAGGTCAGCTCATGTCTGCTCTTGATGGATCTCGCATTAGAGTTCCACTTAATACTCTCTCTCACTTTCTCTCTTCCCCTGGAGAGACGTCATACAAAGATGTGTCACCATAGGAACAAGTGCTCCCCCAGGTAACCATGCAGTGAGACATTTGTGGAAGAGAGCATTTCCCAGGATTGTTCCATCCCACCTGTCCCTGTGTGTAAACTAAAGTATCCATTTCAAGACAATGAATCATAGGTCTCTAAAACAAAACAAATGATATACAACAAAAATCTGGCATTTCAATTCTCTTGAAGGGGAATAAACATCTACAGGTGATGTGTATACTGTGGGTTGAAACATTGTTAGGCTATCTTTAAACTGTGGAAATGAAACTGAAACTAAACTCTGATGTTGTCCATCCAACTGTGAGCTTTATTTTTATTGTTTTTGTATTCATTCCAACCAATTCAGCTTTAGGGATATTAAAGTGAAACAATGACGAAGGGTTGGTACTTGAGACAATCTCATAGTGATTGTACTTCATGAATATACAAGATGAGACTTGGGGTGGAGACAATTGCCATCACAGTCTTAGATACTTCAGAATACTACCTTTATAAAGGACTGGTAACAAAGTACCCAGTTCTCTAATGACATGCCAAAGCCTGCGTGGAAACTTACAAGTTGGAAATGAAAGAAAACAGCATGGACAAGAACACACACAGACACACACATACAGGCCGGGCAACACACAGTTCACTTTTCATTTTTTATTTTTAATAAATTTGCTAAGATTTCAAACACACTTTTTTCACTGTACCAAGCTTGTAGCATAATACTCAAAATATTTGAGACTGTAATTGCTTCCAAAGGTGCTCCAACAAAGTATTGAGTAGAGGCTGTTAATACCTATGTACATGTGTTTTTTCGTTTTTTATTTTTAATAAATTTGCTAAGATTTCAAACACACTACTTTCACCTTGTCATTATGGGGTATTGTTTATATAATTTAGGGGAAGTAATTTATTTAATTCATTTCGGAATAAGGGTGTAACATAAAATGTAGAAAAAGTGAAGTGTGGTGAATACTTTCCAAATTCACTGTATATTCAAAATAGGGAATGATAAAATTACAAACAGAACACCAGTAACCCTGAGCACTGGATCCACCAGCCAGGAGGGTTGCCCCCGGTGGAACCACCAATTGCAATCCAGCAGCAAGGATGGATTAAGGACATCTCAAACCAAGACCCAGCACCGCTTTTCCGGAAGGTACACTTCGCAATCTGCAAGGTACTGGATCATTGCCTCGAATCCATAATTGACCAGACGGCACATGGCTGGACAGCCTCTATCTACAGTGGCGGAGGAAGGGGGCCATCGTCCAGGAATTCCAACCACTCCCCTAGCCGGTCCTCGCAGTAAAACTGCACAAACTTACTCACCTTTTGGTTGACATGTTCAACCTGCCCATTGAATTCAGTATGGTCAGGCTGACACGGACCCCCAATCGTTCCATGAATGCCCGCCCTACAGGGAGGTAAACTGGGGATCCCGATCACACAAGCAATCTGCAGGGGCATAGGTACCCCAGGCAACGGGGCAGGTCCACAACAAACAGGATGGTGTTAAAAGAGGCAGATCAGTTAGGAAATCAATATAACAACAAAGTTTTTTTTTTTAATGGAGAACCTCTAATTTACCCCTGGGCACACACCAGGCATGAGATACAGCCTCACATCCTTTGCCAGGCAGGCCAGCTATACCTGCCAGAAAGACAGTGAATGGTGTGGCTAATTTCAGCATGACCGGAGGAGAGTGTGGTGTGAGCCTAGAACATCTGTAGTAAGGGGGTAAAATGATACAATTAATGTGCACTTATGAAGTTAAAGCATTAATGATTAATATATTTCCTTTTCTTCCCTGTTGCAATAGTCTGAGTTGAGAACGGAGAAATGCTTTATAAATGCGTATAGAGGATTGATAGTATAGACGTGTTTCCTATCTAACTATCCGACCTCATAAAGATCATTTATCCGTGTGTGTAAACAGCTACGGAATTAAATACTAGAGCGACTCAGGACAACTTAATCGCTACCCGCGAAAACAGTGCATAGGCTACCTAGCTTGAACTGTGTGCGTGATAAGGGCTGAAAACTTAAGAGCAGGCCGCAACAAGATACCTTACATTTACCATTAATGTCTCCACCGGAGAAGTTCTGGGAAATGATTTAGAAAGTCTGATGGACAGAACTTAGTAAAGAGAATAATATTTAATTCCAGATAAAGGGCATCGAAGTACACGCTTTAACCGGACACAGAATTATACAATACAATACCAAGGATTACATGACGTCTACACGGCTAAAATATGATCTACGATCTAAGCATATCTTATACGGTTCAGTCTATTTCTCAACATTTATTCCACACATTTGCTATGGCACGCACAGACGTCGGCCAGGAGAGTCGTTAAAGAAATCTCATCCGTTTTACTAACAACACCGCAATTTGATCTTCTTGCCCAGGTGATCCCCCAAACTCCTCCCCCGTTGCATGGCAAATGGTATCACTTCACTTGGCTAGGGTTAGAACAAACAGGCTTGTCACCCCCACATACATAACTAAATTATGCACAGTCTTGCTGGCACCAGCCTTGGTATCAACCATAGAACAGTGTTATAACATTAACATGAAATTGAAATGTCCCCTCCGAGGGGGGAAAACATACGTTTCCTGTGGAACCGCCGTACTGGCGCAAAAACCATTACAAAAGAAAGGGCCTCACACATTTACATGATATTGAACTGTCCCACCCCAGAGGGGGAACAAACATTTTACTGTGGAACCTTCAACATTCTGGCCAGCCAACTAGAATAGTTATCTGTAAAGAAAAACATGCCTTGTGCAATCCAATGTGGAGATAATGCATTAACCTTCATGTTCATGCTGCCGGGGATGTAGGACAGGGTAAAGTAAAACCTGGCTAAGCACAGTGATCACCTAGCCTGGCAAGGGCTCAGTCTCCTTGCTGCTGAAATGTACTCTTGGCTCAGGCCAAACAAGAAAAGTGTGTTTGGCACCCTCGAACCAGTGCCTCCATGATCAGCTGAGGTAAGCTTCTTGGAAAAGAAGGCACCTAACCTCCGCCTCAGAAGTATCTATGTCCACTATAATGGGCAAAGATGGGTAAGAATGGGCCAACAACAGTGCTGAGAAAAACAGGGTCTTCAAGGAGACAAAAGCCCTGTCTACCTCGAGGTAATCGGAGCTGCCACCGTGCCAAAACCCCTAATGAAACGCAAATAATATTTAGCTAAATCAAGGAATTGCTGGACTGTTTTTTCCAGTTTATTATTGTAAAACGGAGACATTAGCTATATTCCTGAGATTTTAAGCTTTGTAAAGATATAAGACATGTATATATTACCTAAACATTGGACTTGTGTATTGTGATTCCTTTTTTTTAAATACCCCGCCGGCGGGATACTGAACTTTAAGAGGTTAATAAACCCTGGGTGCACCCTCTAATTTCTTCCTAGTTCTGTATTACAACTTCAGGTAATTCAGAGTATTAAATCATCCACTAGAGGCAGAATCTCATGCGGTAGCAGCCATCAGGCAAGTGTTATTTAAATTAACTTGTGGTGTACTTACACATTTTCCAATGCCTCGTTTTATAAAAACATAACCTATTTGTACTACTGTTGAAGTTTGGTACCATTCTGGGCATTATTAGTGTGAATAATATGAATTCTGGTGTGTTTTTGCACATAAAAAATGTAAACATGACTGACGCACAGTACTAACAGGATGTTTCGGAACACAACAAATGTCAGATTTTCTATTTTGGGACTACATAGTCAAGGCGGAAGACGTCGGTTGTCTAGGCGGCCGACTTGACTGGAAAGTGGTGCGGGAAACCCTGCACAGCTGTTTGAATAATGTTCAAACAATGAACATTCTAGAATGTGTTCTTTAGAAGAAAACAAGTAACTGATGAAGATTTGAGGAGAGTTCTGAATCTTTAAAATGTTGGAATCTGCAACTCCAGGGGACAGAGTTCTAACTCAGGTCATCTCTTCTAATTTTCTTGCTTGGGGTCTCAACCTGCCTTTCATTTCGCACAACTGTGAAGGCTTCGGAGCACACTGACAAATCCTGAAAATCTTAAAAAATATATATTTTTACTTAAATAACCTCTATGAACAAAAAATGTAATGTTGAACATTGAAACCCAATAAATAAGAAATATAACATGTCTGCATCAGTTTACAATTATTTACCATTATTCACATAGATCTTCAACAAATCCTCCCCTTTATTCAACAGTTCAGAAAAGTTGTCCGGGTACACTTCTGTTTTCAGCGTCAGTGGGCAGACCAAATTGTTCCATGACTGCAAAGAGTGGGATCACATACACTAACCTAAAGGATTATTAGGAACACCACACTAATACTGTGTTTGACCCCCTTTCGCCTTCAGAACTGCCTTAATTCTAGGTGGAATTGATTCAACAAGGTGTTGAAAGCATTCTTTAGAAATGTTGGCCCGTATTGATAGGATAGCATCTTGCAGTTGATGGAGATTTGTGGGATGCACATCCAGGGCACGAAGCTCCCGTTCCACCACATCCCAAAGATGCTCTATTGGGTTGAGATCTGGTGACTGTGGGGGCCATTTTAGTATAGTGAACTCATTGTCATGTTCAAGAAACCAATTTGAAATGATTCGAGCTTTGTGACATGGTGCATTGTCCTGCTGGAAGTAGCCACCAGAGGATGGGTAAATGGTGGCCATAAAGGGATGGACATGGTCAGAAACAATGCTCAGGTAGGTTGTGGGATTTAAACAACGCCCAATTGGCACTAAGGGGCCTAAAGTGTGCCAAGAAAACATCCCCCACACCATTACACCACCACCACCAGCCTGCACAGTGGTAACAAGGCATGATGGATTAATGTTCTCATTCTGTTTACGCCAAATTCTGACTCTACCATCTGAATGTCTCAACAGAAATCGAGACTCATCAGACCAGGCAACATTTTTCCAGTCTTCAACTGTCCAATTTTGGTGAGCTCTTACAAATTGTAGCCTCTTTTTTGCTATTTGTAGTGGAGATGAGTGGTACCCAGTGGGGTCTTCTGCTGTTGTATCCCATCCGCCTCAAGGTTGTGCATGTTGTGGCTTCACAAATGCTTTGCTGCATACCTCGGTTGTAACAAGTGGTTATTTTAGGCAAAGTTGCTCTTCTATCAGCTTGAAGCAGTCGGCCCATTCTCCTCTGACCTCTAGCATCAACAAGGCATTTTTTGCCCACAGGACTACCGCATACTGGATGTTTTTCCCTTTTCACTCCATTCTTTGTAAACCCTAGAAATGGTTGTGCATGAAAATCCCAGTAACTGAGCAGATTGTGAAATACTCAGACCGGCCCGTCTGGCACCAACAAACATGTCACGCTCAAAATGGCTTAAATCACCTTTCTTTCCCATTCTGACATTCAGTTTGGAGTTCAGAAGATTGTCTTGACCAGGACCACACCTCTAAATGCATTGAAGCAACTGCCATGTGATTGGTTGAGTAGATAATTGCATTCATGAGAAATTGAACATGTGTTCCTAATAATCCTTTAGACGAGTGTATATTAGTGACTGTGTCAGACCTACTCAATGGGTAGTGGTGCACTTGCAAGATCAACATTTACGGGTACAATTCATAGCATGTCCAACCTGCTTGGTGGAACTGCTGGTAATCATAATTACATAGTAATCTATTACACTAACTTGTGGCAACTCTGATCTTACCCAAGCTACCAGAAACGCTGCAACAACAGAAGAGTTACCATGAGGACAATTATCAGCAGGATAAATCCCAAAATAATTTTCCAGTGATACTGCAAACATAAAACAAAGTACAGCATGTATGTATTTTAAACTAAAACAATGAATTGTAAATAATAATTTGACCTAAATTTTAGCAAACTGCACATTTTATTCAAAACAGAACTTCCAAAATCATTCAGAACAATACACCATTTTCAACACAGCTATTCTGATATAAAATAGTATTTAGTTAAACGTACAATATGTCGTTTTTGAGCGCTAGGAGTCTCTCAATCAAAACAATAACAAAAGACGTACTTTGCATTAAAAATGCAAAAATCACTATACCTATGTTATATATAATATAATATATAATATATAATATATATATATATAAATCAAACATAATATTGTTAAATAAATCTGACAACGCAAGAAGCATTTTTTTACGGTGTAGTATTGGTCAATGTATACACCCCTAACTTTGACAACCCTGAATTTATCAATAGGCTGCTGGGGAGGATACCGCTGTCACACACACATCGCTTGATATTTTCTGGAGATCTGAACTCTGTTGTTGACAAGAACTTGGATCGCTCCAATTCCAGACCTATACCTTCCTCCAAAATTCATGAGTAAGAATGGCTTTACTGACTCCTGGATATTTCGGAACCCCCAATCACTTGAATACTCCTTTTTCTCCCATGTACATCATTCTTCCTCCCGTATCGACTATTTTTATTTTATTTATTTTATTTAACCTTTATTTAACCAGGTGGGCTCGTTGAGAACAAATTCTCATTTAAAACGGCGACCTGGCCAAGATAAAGCAAAGGTGCAAGTACAGACAGAGTTACACATGAATACAAATACACAAGAATAACACAAAGGGTCGGGTAAGGGAGAAAGATAGAAAAGTGCAGTTGAATGTGCAGT